>JANJGN010002247.1:0-80205 GCA_026770705.1 Isurus oxyrinchus
AACCCACACTCACACCCACACCACACACACATCACACCCACACTCACCACCCACACATCACACCCACACACACTCACACATCACACTCACATATCACACTCACCACCCACACCTCACCCCACACTCACACCCACACCCACACTCACACCCCACATCCACACCCACCACTCACTCACACCCACACTTACACCCACACTCATTCACACATCACACCCACTCACACATCACACCCACACATCCCACACCCACACATCACACTCACACCCACACTCACACTCACACATCACACCCACACTCACACCCACACTCACATGCACACACACACTCACACTCTCACACTCACACATCACACCCACACGCACACTCACTCACACATCACACCCACACATCACACCCACACTCACACCCACACATCACCTCACACTCACACCCACACTCACACCCACACTTACACTCACACCCACACTCATTCACACATCACACCCACTCACACATCACACCCACACATCACACTCACACCCACACTCACACCCACACTCACACCCACACCCACACCCACACCCACACTTACACTCACACCCACACCCACACATCACACCCACACTCACACTGTCACACATCACACCCACACACAAATGACACCCACACTCACACACACTCACACATCACACTCACATATCACACTCACATATCACACTCACACCCCACACCTCACACACACTCTCACACACACCCTCACACTCACACCCACATATCACACCCACACACACTCACACATCACACTCACATATCACACTCACACCCACACCTCACACCCACACCCACACTCACCCACACATCACACCCACACTCACTCACACCCACACTTACACACACCCACACTCATTCACACATCACACCCACTCACACATCACACCCACACATCACACCCACACCCACACTCACACCCACACTCACACCCACACACACTCACACATCACACCCACACTCACACCCACACTCACATGCACACTCACATGCACACACACACTCACACCCACACGCATCACACTCTCACATCACACCCACACTCACACTGTCACACATCCCTCCAACACCCACACGCACACTCACTCACACATCACACCCCACACATCACACCCACACTCACACCCACACATCACCTCACACTCACACCCACACCCACACTCACACTCACACTCACACCCACACTTACACTCACACCCACACTCATTCACTCATCACACCCACTCACACATCACACCCACACATCACACTCACACTCACACCCACACTCACACCCACACTCACACCCACACTCACACCCACACCCACACCCACACCCACACTCACACCCACACTTACACTCACACCCACACCCACACATCACACCCACACTCACACTGTCACACATCACACCCACACACAAATGACACCCACACTCACACACACTCACACATCACACTCACATATCACACTCACACCCACACCTCACACACACTCTCACACACACCCTCACACTCACACCCACACATCACACCCCACACACACTCACACATCACACTCACATATCACACTCACACCCCACACCTCACACCCACACCCACACTCACCCACACATCACACCCACACTTACACACACCCACACTCATTCACACATCACACCCACTCACACATCACACCCACACATCACACCCACACATCACACTCACACCCACACTCACACCCACACTCACACCCACACACACTCACACATCACACCCACACTCACACCCTCACTCACATGCACACACACACTCACACCCACACGCACTCACACTCTCACACTCACACATCACACCCACACTCACACTGTCACACATCCCTCCAACACCCACACGCACACTCACTCACACATCACACCCACACATCACACCCACACATCACACCCACACATCACACCCACACATCACCTCACACTCACACCCACACATACCCTCACACTCACACCCACACCCACACCCACACTCACACCCACACTCACACCCACACTCACCCACACATCACACCCACACTCACTCACACCCACACGCACTCACACTCTCACACTCACACATCACACCCACACTCACACTGTCACACATCCCTCCAACACCCACACGCACACTCACTCACACATCACACCCACACTCACACCCACACTCACACATCACACCCACACTCACACTCACACATCACACTCACACTCACACTCACACTCACACCACACCCACACCCACACTCACACTCACACTCACACCCACACCCACACATCACACCCACACTCACACTCACACTCACACTCACACTCACACTCACACCCACACTCACACTCACACTCACACTCACACTCACACTCACACTCACACCCACACTCACACTCACACTCACACCCACACTCACACTCACACATCACACCCACACTCACACTCACACTCACACTCACACTCACACCCACACTCACACTCACACTCACACTCACACTCACACTCACACCCACACTCACACCCACACCCACACATCACACTCACACTCACACTCACACTCACACTCACACCCACACTCACACTCACACCCACACTCACACTCACACTCACACTCACACTCACACCCACACATCACACCCACACTCACACTCACACTCACACCACCACACACACTCACCACACCCACACTCACACCCACACTCACACCCCACACTCACACTGTCACACATCACACCCACACACAAATGACACCCACACTCACCCACACTCACACATCACACTCACATATCACACTCACATATCACACTCACATATCACACTCACACCCACACCTCACACACACTCTCACACACACCCTCACACACACACCCTCACACACACCCTCACACTCACACCCACACATCACACCCACACCTCACACCCTCAGACACACCCTCACGCACACCCTCACGCACACCCTAACGCACACACCCACACATCACACCCACACTAACACCCACACTCACACCCACACTCACATGCACACACACTCACACCCACACGCACTCACACTCTCACACTCACACCCACACTCACACTGTCACACAACCCTCCAACACCCACACCCACACTCACTCACACATCACACCCACACATCACACCCACACTCACACCCACACTCACACCCACACTCACACCCACACTCACACCCACACTCACACCTCACACCCACACTCACACCCACACATCACACCCACACATCACACCCTCACTCACTCACACCCACACTTACACTCACACCCACACCCACACATCACACCCACACTCACACTGTCACACATCACACCCACACTCACACACACTCACACATCACACTCACACATCACACTCACATATCACACTCACATATCACACTCACATATCACACTCACACCCACACCTCACACACACTCTCACACACACCCTCACACTCACACCCACACATCACACCCACATCACACTCACATATCACACTCACACCCACACCCACACCCACACTCACACCCCACACTCACCCACACATCACACCCACACTCACTCACACCCACACTTACACACACCCACACTCATTCACACATCACACCCACTCACACATCACACCCACACATCACACCCACACATCACACTCACACCCACACTCACACCCACACTCACACCCACACACACTCACACATCACACCCACACTCACACCCACACATCACACCCACACACACTCACACATCACACTCACATATCACACTCACACCCACAACCTCACACCCACACTCACACCCACACCCACACTCACCCACACATCACACCCACACTCACTCACACCCACACTTACACCCACACTTACACCCACACCCACTCACACATCACACCACCACTCACACATCACACCCACACATCACACCCACACATCACACTCACACCCACACTCACACTCACTACATCACACCCACACTCACACCCACACTCACATGCACACTCACATGCACACACACACTCACACCCACACGCACTCACACTCTCACACTCACACATCACACCCACACTCACACTGTCACACATCCCTCCAACACCCACACGCACACTCACTCACACATCACACCCACACATCACACCCACACTCACACCCCACACATCACCTCACACTCACACCCACACCCACACTCACACTCACACCCACACTCACACCCACACTCACACCCACACTTACACTCACAACCCACACTCATTCACACATCACACCCACTCACACATCACACCCACACATCACACTCACACCCACACACACACCCACACTCACACCCACACTCACACCCACACCCACACCCACACTCACACCCACACTTACACTCACACCCACACCCACACATCACACCCACACATCACACCCACACTCACACTGTCACACATCACACCCACACACAAATGACACCCACACTCACACACACTCACACATCACACTCACATATCACACTCACATATCACACTCACATATCACACTCACATATCACACTCACACCCACTCTCACATACACCCTCACACTCACACCCACACATCACACCCACACAGACTCACACATCACACTCACATATCACACTCACACCCACACCTCACACCCACACCCACACTCACCCACACATCACACCCACACTCACTCACACCCACACTGACACACACCCACACTCATTCACACATCACACCCACTCACACATCACACCCACACATCACACCCACACCCACACTCACACCCACACTCACACCCACACACACTCACACATCACACCCACACTCACACCCACACTCACATGCACACTCACATGCACACACACACTCACACCCACACGCATCACACTCTCACATCACACCCCACACTCACACTGTCACACATCCCTCCAACACCCACACGCACACTCACTCACACATCACACCCACACATCACACCCACACTCACACCCACACATCACCTCACACTCACACCCACACCCACACTCACACTCACACTCACACCCACACTCACACCCACACTTACACTCACACCCACACTCATTCACACATCACACCCACTCACACATCACACCCACACATCACACTCACACCCACACTCACACCCACACTCACACCCACACTCACACCCACACTCACACCCACACTCCACACCCACACTCACACCCACACTCACACCCACACACTCACACCCACACTCACACCCACACTCACACCCACACTCACACCCACACTCACACCCACACTCACACCCACACCCACACTCACACCCACACTCACACCCACACTCACACTCACACCCACACCCACACATCACACCCACACTCACACTGTCACACATCACACCCACACACAAATGACACCCACACTCACACACACTCACACATCACACTCACATATCACACTCACATATCACACTCACACCACACCTCACACCCACACCCACACCCACACTCACCCACACATCACACCCACACTCACTCACACCCACACTTACTACACACCCACACTCATTCACACATCACACCCACTCACACATCACACCCACACATCACACCCACACATCACACTCACACCACACTTACACCCACACACACTCACACATCACACCCACACTCACATGCACACTCACATGCACACACACAATCACACCCACACGCACTCACACTCTCACACTCACACATCACACCCACACTCACACTGTCACACATCCCTCCAACACCCACACGCAACACTCACTCACACATCACACCCACACATCTACACCCACACATCACACCCACACATCACACCCACACATCACACCCACACATCACCTCACACTCACACCCACACATACCCTCACACTCACACCCCCACACCCACACTCACACCCACACTCACACTCCACACTCACCCACACATCACACCCACACTCACTCACACCCACACGCACTCACACTCTCACACTCACACATCACACCCACACTCACACTGTCACACATCCCTCCAACACCCACACGCACACTCACTCACACATCACACCCACACATCACACCCACACTCACACCCACACATCACCTCACACTCACACCCCACAACCCACACTCACACTCACACCCCACACTTACACTCACACCCACACTCATTCACACATCACACCCACTCACACATCACACCCACACATCACACTCACACCCACACTCACACCCACACTCACACCCACACTCACACCCACACATCACCTCACACTCACACCCACACCCACACCACACTCACACTCACACTCACACCCACACTCACACCCACACTCACACCCACACTTACACTCACACCCACACTCATTCACACATCACACCCACTCACACATCACACCCCACACATCACACTCACACCCACACTCACACCCACACTCACACCCACACTCACACCCACACTCACACCCACACTCACACCCACACCCACACCCACACTCACACCCACACTCACACCCACACTCACACCCACACTCACACTCACACCCACACCCACACATCACACCCACACTCACACTGTCACACATCACACCCACACACAAATGACACCCACACTCACACACACTCACACATCACACTCACATATCACACTCACATATCACACTCACACCCACACCTCACACCCACACCCACACTCACCCACACATCACACCCACACTCACTCACACCCACACTTACACACACCCACACTCATTCACACATCACACCCACTCACACATCACACCCACACATCACACCCACACATCACACTCACACCCACACTCACACCCACACACACTCACACATCACACCCACACTCACATGCACACTCACATGCACACACACACTCACACCCACACGCACTCACACTCTCACACTCACACATCACACCCACACTCACACTGTCACACATCCCTCCAACACCCACACGCACACTCACTCACACATCACACCCACACATCACACCCACACATCACACCCACACATCACCTCACACTCACACCCACACATACCCTCACACTCACACCCACACCCACACTCACACCCACACCCACACCCACACTCACACCCACACTCACCCACACATCACACCCACACTCACTCACACCCACACGCACTCACACTCTCACACTCACACATCACACCCACACTCACACTGTCACACATCCCTCCAACACCCACACGCACACTCACTCACTCACACATCACACCCACACATCACACCCACACTCACACCCACACATCACCTCACACTCACACCCACACCCACACCCACACTCACACTCACACCCACACTTACACTCACACCCACACTCATTCACACATCACACCCACTCACACATCACACCCACACATCACACTCACACCCACACCCACACTCACACCCACACCTACACTCACACCCACACCCACACATCACACCCACACTCACACTGTCACACATCACACCCACACACAAATGACACCCACACTCACACACACTCACACATCACACTCACATATCACACTCACATATCACACTCACACCCACACCTCACACACACTCTCACACACACCCTCACACTCACCACCCACACATCACACCCACACATCACACCCACACACACTCACACATCACACTCACATATCACACTCACACCCACACCCACACTCACCCACACATCACACCCACACTCACTCACACCCACACTTACACACACCCACACTCATTCACACATCACACCCACTCACACATCACACCCACACATCACACCCACACATCACACTCACACCCCACACTCACACATCACACCCACACTCACACCCACACTCACATGCACACACACACTCACACCCACACGCACTCACACTCTCACACTCACACATCACACCCACACTCACACTGTCACACATCCCTCCAACACCCACACGCACACTCACTCACACATCACACCCACACATCACACCCACACATCACACCCACACTCACACCCACACATACCCTCACACTCACACCCACACCCACACCCACACTCACACCCACATCACACCCACACTCACTCACACCCACACTTACACTCACACCCACACTTACACTCACACCCACACTTACACTCACACCCACACTCATTCACACATCACACCCACTCACACATCACACTCACACTCACACCCACACTCACACCCACCACTCACACCCACACTTACACTCACACCCACACTCATTCACACATCACACCCACTCACACATCACACCCACACATCACACTCACACCCACACTCACACCCACACTCACACCCACACTCATTCACACATCACACCCACTCACACATCACACCCACACATCACACTCACACCCACACCCACACACACCCCTCACACACACCCCCACACACATCACACTCACACCCACACCTCACACCCTCACACACATCCTCACACTCACACCCACACTCACACCCACACTCACATGCACACTCACATGCACACACACACTCACACCCACACGCACTCACACTCTCACACTCACACATCACACCCACACATCACACTCACACATCACACCCACAAATCACACCCCACACATCATACTCACACTCACACATCACAATCACACATCACACCCATACATCACAATCATACATCACACCCACACATCACACCCACACATCACACCCACACTCACACCCACACTCACACCCACACTCACACCCACACTCACACCCACACTCACACCCACACTCACACCCACACTCACACCCACACTCACACCCACACTCACACCCACACTCACACCCACACATCACACCCACACATCACACCCACACTCACACTGTCACACATCACACCCACACACAAATGACACCCACACTCACACACACTCACACATCACACTCACACATCACACTCACACATCACACTCACACATCACACTCACATATCACACTCACATATCACACTCACACCCACACCTCACACACACCCTCACACACATCACACTCACACCCACACCTCACACCCCTCACACACATCCTCACACTCACACCCCACACTCACACCCACACTCACATGCACACACACATCCTCACACTCACACCCACACTCACACCCACACTCACATGCACACTCACATGCACACACACACTCACACCCACACGCACTCACACATCACACCCACACATCACACTCACACATCACACCCACAAATCACACCCACACATCATACTCACACTCACACATCACAATCACACATCACACCCATACATCACACCCACACATCACACCCACACATCACACCCACACACACACCCACACTCACACCCACACTCACACCCACACTCACACCCACACTCACACCCACACTCACACCCACACTCACACCCACACTCACACCCACACTCACACCCACACTCACACCCACACTCACACTCACACCCACCCACACTCACACCCACACTCACACCCACACTCACACCCACACTCACACCCACACTCACACCCACACATCACACCCACACATCACACCCACACTCACACTGTCACACATCACACCCACACACAAATGACACCCACACTCACACACACTCACACATCACACTCACACATCACACTCACATATCACACTCACACCCACACCTCACACACACCCTCACACACACATCACACTCACACCCACACCTCACACCCTCACACACATCCTCACACTCACACCCACACTCACACCCACACTCACATGCACACACACATCCTCACACTCACACCCACACTCACATGCACACACACATCCTCACACTCACACCCACACTCACACCCACACTCACATGCACACACGCACTCACACTCTCACACTCACACATCACACCCACACATCATACTCACACCCACACATCACAATCACACATCACACCCATACATCACAATCATACATCACACCCACACATCACACTCACTCACACCCACACTCACACCCACACTCACACCCACACTCACACCCACACTCACACACCCACACTCACACACCCACACTCACACACCCACACTCACACACCCACACTCACACACCCACACTCACACACCCACACTCACACACCCACACTCACACACCCACACTCACACACCCACACTCACACACCCACACTCACACACCCACACTCACACACCCACACTCACACACCCACACTCACACACCCACACTCACACACCCACACTCACACACCCACACTCACACACCCACACTCACACACCCACACTCACACACCCACACTCACACACCCACACTCACACACCCACACTCACACACCCACACTCACACACCCACACTCACACACCCACACTCACACACCCACACTCACACACCCACACTCACACCCACACTCACACCCACACCCACACCCACACCCACACTCACACACCCACACTCACACACCCACACTCACACACCCACACTCACACATCCACACTCACACATCCACACTCACACTCACACCCACACATCACACCCACACTCACACACATCACACTCACACCCACACCCACACACATCACACTCACACCCACACTCACACAGCCACTCACACACCCACACTCACGCTCACACATCACACCCACACTCAATCTCACACCCACACTCACATCCACACTCACACATCACACCCACACACTCTCACACATTACACCCACACTCACCCACACTCACTCACACATCACACCCACACTCAAACACCCACACTCACACTCACACCCACACTCATTCACACAACACACCCACTCACACATCACACCCACACATCACACTCACACATCACACTCACACATCACACTCACTCATACATCACACACACACCCACACCCACACCCACACTCACACCCACACTCAGACCCACACACACATCACACCCACACTCACACCCACAAATCACACCCACACGCACACCCACACCCACACTCACGCTCACGCTCACACATCACACCCACACTAACTCTCACACCCACACTCACAACCACACGCACACATCACACCCACACACACTCACACATCTCACCCACACTCACTCACACCCACACTCACTCACACCCACACTCACACTCACACATCACACCCACACACACTCACACACCACACCCACAGATCACACTCAGACATCACATTCAGACATCACACTCACACATCACACATCACACCCACACACACCGTCACACTCACACATCACACCCACACATCACACCCACAGTCACACATCACACCCACAGTCACACATCACACCCACAGTCACACATCACACCCACACCCACACCCACACTCACACCCACACCCACACTCACACCCACACTCACACCCACACTCACACCCACACTCACACATCACACCCACACTCACACATCACACCCACACTCACACTCACACTCACACCCACACTCACACCCACACTCACACCCACACTCACACCCACACTCACACCCACACATCACACCCACACATCACACCCACACTCACACCCACACTCACACCCACACTCACACCCACACTCACACTGTCACACATCACACCCACACACAAATGACACCCACACTCACCCACACTCACACATCACACTCACATATCACATTCACATATCACACTCACACCCACACCTCACACACACTCTCACACACACCCTCACACACACCCTCACACTCACACCCACACATCACACCCACACATCACACCCACACATCACACCCACACCCTCAGACACACCCTCACGCACACCCTCACGCACACCCTAACGCACACACCCACACATCACACCCACACTCACACCCACACTAACACCCACACTAACACCCACACTCACACCCACACTCACATGCACACACACACTCACACCCACACGCACTCACACTCTCACACTCACACCCACACTCACACTGTCACACATCCCTCCAACACCCACACCCACACTCACTCACACATCACACCCACACATCACACCCACACTCACACCCACACCCACACCCACACTCACATTCACACTCACACCCACATCACACCCACACTTACACTCACACCCACACTCATTCACACATCACACCCACACATCACACCCACACCCACACACACCCACACCCACACTCACACCCACACTCACACATCACACCCACACTCACCCACACATCACACCCACACTTACACTCACACCCACACTCATTCACACATCACACCCACTCACACATCACACCCACACATCACACCCACACATCACACCCACACCCACACTCACACCCACACCCACACTCACACTCACACTCACACCCACACTCACACCCACACTCACACCCACACTCACACCCACACTCACACCCACACTCACACCCACACTCACACACACACCCACACCCACAGATCACACCCACACTCACACCCACACACAAATGACACCCACACTCACACACACTCACACATCACACTCACATATCACACTCACATATCACACTCACACCCACACCTCACACCCTCACACACACCCTCACACATCACACCCACACATACTCACACATCACACTCACATATCACACTCACACCCACACCTCACACCCTCAGACACACTCTCACACTCACACCCACACATCACACCCACACTCACACCCACACTCACACCCACACTCACACCCACACTCACATGCACACACACTCACACACACTCACACCCACACGCACTCACACTCTCACACTCACACATCACACCCACACTCACACTGTCACACATCCCTCCAACACCCACACCCACACTCACTCACACATCACACCCACACATCACACTCACACATCACACCCACACATCACACCCACACATCACACCCACACATCACAATCACACATCACAATCACACATCACACCCACACATCACACTCACACTCACACCCACACCCACACTCACACCCACACTCACACCCACACCCACACTCACACCCACACTCACACCCACACACACACCCCCACACACACACCCACACTCACACCCACACTCACACCCACACTCACACCCACACTCACACCCACACTCACACCCACACTCACACCCACACTCACACCCACACTCACACCCACACTCACACCCACACTCACACCCACACTCACACCCACACTCACACATCACACCCACACTCACCCACACATCACACCCACACTTACACTCACACCCACACTCATTCACACATCACACCCACTCACACATCACACCCACACATCACACCCACACATCACACCCACACCCACACTCACACCCACACCCACACTCACACTCACACCCACACTCACACTCACACCCACACTCACACCCACACTCACACCCACACACACACCCACACCCACAGATCACACCCACACTCACACCCACACACAAATGACACCCACACTCACACACACTCACACATCACACTCACATATCACACTCACATATCACACTCACACCCACACCTCACACCCTCACACACACCCTCACACATCACACCCACACATACTCACACATCACACTCACATATCACACTCACACCCACACCTCACACCCTCAGACACACTCTCACACTCACACCCACACATCACACCCACACTCACACCCACACTCACACCCACACTCACATGCACACACACTCACACACACTCACACACACTCACACCCACACGCACTCACACTCTCACACTCACACATCACACCCACACTCACACTGTCACACATCCCTCCAACACCCACACCCACACTCACTCACACATCACACCCACACATCACACTCACACATCACACCCACACATCACACCCACACATCACACCCACACATCACACCCACACATCATACTCACACCCACACATCACAATCACACATCACAATCATACATCACACCCACACATCACACTCACACTCACACCCACACCCACACTCACACCCACACCCACAACCACACCCACACTCACACCCACACTCACACCCACACTCACACCCACACTCACACCCACACACACACCCCCACACTCACACCCACACTCACACCCACACTCACACCCACACTCACACCCACACTCACACCCACACTCACACCCACACTCACACCCACACTCACACCCACACTCACACATCCACACTCACACATCCACACTCACACATCCACACTCACACATCCACACTCACACATCCACACTCACACATCCACACTCACACATCCACACTCACACATCCACACTCACACTCACACCCACACCCACACATCACACCCACACTCACACACATCACACTCACACCCACACACACACTCACATCCACACTCACACCCACACATCACACCCACACTCACACCCACACTCACACCCACACTCACACCCACACTCACACTGTCACACATCACACCCACACACAAATGACACCCACACTCACACATCACACTCACATATCACATTCACATATCACACTCACACCCACACCTCACACACACTCTCACACACACCCTCACACACACCCTCACACTCACACCCACACATCACACCCACACATCACACCCACACATCACACTCACACCCTCAGACACACCCTCACGCACACCCTCACGCACACCCTAACGCACACACCCACACATCACACCCACACTCACACCCACACTAACACCCACACTCACACCCACACTCACATGCACACACACACTCACACCCACACGCACTCACACTCTCACACTCACACCCACACTCACACTGTCACACATCCCTCCAACACCCACACCCACACTCACTCACACATCACACCCACACATCACACCCACACTCACACCCACACCCACACCCACACTCACATTCACACTCACACCCACATCACACCCACACTTACACTCACACCCACACTCATTCACACATCACACCCACACATCACACCCACACCCACACCCACACACACCCACACCCACACCCACACTCACACCCACACTCACACATCACACCCACACTCACCCACACATCACACCCACACTTACACTCACACCCACACTCATTCACACATCACACCCACTCACACATCACACCCACACATCACACCCACACATCACACCCACACATCACACCCACACCCACACCCACACCCACACTCACACTCACACCCACACTCACACCCACACTCACACTCACACCCACACTCACACCCACACTCACACCCACACTCACACACACACCCACACCCACAGATCACACCCACACTCACACCCACACACAAATGACACCCACACTCACACACACTCACACATCACACTCACATATCACACTCACACCCACACCTCACACCCTCACACACACCCTCACATACTCACACATCACACTCACATATCACACTCACACCCACACCTCACACCCTCAGACACAGTCTCACACTCACACCCACACATCACACCCACACTCACACCCACACTCACATGCACACACACTCACACCCACACGAACTCACACTCTCACACTCACACATCACACCCACACTCACACTGTCACACATCCCTCCAACACCCACACCCACACTCACTCACACATCACACCGACACATCACACTCACACATCACACTCACACATCACACCCACACATCACACCCACACATCACACCCACACATCATACTCACACCCACACATCACAATCACACATCACAATCATACATCACACCCACACATCACACCCACACATCACACTCACACTCACACCCACACCCCCACACTCACACCCACACTCACACCCACACTCACACCCACACTCACACCCACACTCACACCCACACTCACACCCACACTCACACCCACACTCACACCCACACTCACACCCACACTCACACCCACACTCACACCCACACTCACACCCACACTCACACCCACACTCACACATCCACACTCACACATCCACACTCACACATCCACACTCACACATCCACACTCACACATCCACACTCACACATCCACACTCACACATCCACACTCACACTCACACCCACACCCACACATCACACCCACACTCACACACATCACACTCACACCCACACACACACTCACATCCACACTCACACCCACTCACACAGCCACTCACACACCCACACTCACGCTCACGCTCACACATCACACCCACACTCAATCTCACACCCACACTCACATCCACACTCACACATCATACCCACACACTCTCACACATCACACCCACACTCACCCACACTCACTCACACATCACACCCACACTCACACTCACACCCACACTCATTCACACATCACACCCACTCACACATCACACTCACACATCACACCCACACATCACACCCACACTCACACCCACACCCACACCCACAGTCACACCCACAGTCACACTCAGACCCACACACACATCACACCCACAGATCACACCCACACGCACACCCACACCCACACTCATGCTCACGCTCACACATCACACCCACACTAACTCTCACACCCACACTCACAACCACACTCACACATCACACCCACACACACTCACACATCATACCCACACTCACCCACACTCACTCACACCCACACTCACTCACACCCACACTCACACCCACACACACTCACACACCACACCCACAGATCACACTCAGACATCACACTCAAACATCACACTCACACATCACACCCACACATCACACTCACACATCACACTCAGACATCACACTCAGACATCACACTCAGACAATACACCCACACATAACACTCACACATCACACTCACACATCACACTCACACCCACACTCACACCCACACATCACAATCACACATCACACCCATACATCATAATCATACATCACACCCACACATAACACCCACACACACCCCCACATTCACACCCACACTCACACCCACACTCACATCCACACCCACACTCACACCCACACTCACACCCACACCCACACATCACACCCACACTCACGCTCACGCTCACACTCACACATCACACCCACACTCACTCACCCCCACACTCACACATCACACCCACACCCACACTCACTCACACACTTACACTCACATCCACACTCACACCCAACCTCACGCCCACCCTCACGCCCACACTCACGCCCACACTCACGCCCACACTCACGCCCACACTCACGCCCACACTCACGCCCACACTCACGCCCACACTCACGCCCACACTCACGCCCAAACCCACGCATCACACCCACGCATCACACCCACACCCACTCACACACCCACACTCACGCTCACACTCACACATCACACCCACACTCACTCTCACACCCACACTCACTCTCACACCCACACTCACTCTCACACCCACACTCACTCTCACACCCACACTCACTCTCACACCCACACTCACTCTCACACCCACACTCACTCTCACACCCACACTCACTCTCACACCCACACTCACTCTCACACCCACACTCATACTCACACATCACACATACACCCACTCACTCACACATCACACCCACACTCACTCACACATCACACCCACACTCACTCTCACACACACACTCACCCCCACACTCACACATCACACCCACACCCACACTCATTCACACACTCACACCCACACTCACACCCACGCATCACACCCACACTCACGCTCACACAGCACACCCACACCCACACTCACTCTCACACCCACACTCACCCCCACACTCACACATCACACCCACACTCATACTCACACATCACACCCACACTCACACTCACATCCACACTCACATCCACACTCACAGCCACACTCACAGCCACGCATCACACCCACACCCACTCACACACCCACAATCACGCTCACGCTCACACATCACACCCACACTCACTCTCACACCCACACTCACCTCCACACTCACAACATCACACCCACAGCCACACTCACAGCCACACTCACACCCACACCCACACTCACACATCACACCCACACTCACTCACACATCACACACACACCCACACCCACACTCACACCCACACAAACACCCACACTCACACATCACACCCACACCCACACTCACACACTCATACCCACACTCACATCCACACTCACACTCACAGCCACACTCACAGCCACACTCACAGCCACACTCACAGCCACACTCACAGCCACACTCACAGCCACACATCACACCCACACATCACACCCACACTCTCACTCACACATCACACCCACACTCACACATCACACCCACACCCACTCACACAATCACAGCCACACTCACACCCACACTCACACCCACACTCACAGCCACACTCACACCCACACTCACACCCACACTCACACCCACGCATCACACCCACACCCACTCACACACCCACAATCACGCTCACGCTCACACATCACACCCACACTCACTCTCACACCCACACTCACCTCCACACTCACAACATCACACCCACAGCCACACTCACAGCCACACTCAGCCACACTCACAGCCACACACACACCCACACCCACACTCATACATCACACCCACACTCACTCACACATCACACACACACCCACACCCACACTCACACCCACACTCACACCCACACAAACACCCACACTCACACATCACACTCACTCACACATCACACACACACTCACTCACACATCACACCCACACTCACTCACACATCACACCCACACTCACACACTCACACTCACACCCACACTCACAGCCACACTCACAGCCACACTCACAGCCACACTCACAGCCACACGTCACACCCACACCCACTCACACACCCACAATCACGCTCACGCTCACACATCACACCCACCTCCACACTCACAACATCACACCCACAGCCACACTCACAGCCACACTCACACCCACACCCACACCCACACTCACACATCACACCCACACTCACTCACACATCACACACACACCCACACCCACACTCACACCCACACAAACACCCACACTCACACATCACACCCACACCCACACTCACACACTCATACCCACACTCACATCCACACTCACACCCACACCCACACTCACAGCCACACTCACAGCCACACATCACACCCACACATCACACCCACACTCTCACTCACAGATCACACCCACACTCACACATCACACCCACACCCACTCACACCCACACACACCCACACTCACAGCCACACTCACAGCCACACTCACAGCCACACTCACAGCCACACTCACAGCCACACTCACAGCCACACATCACACCCACACATCACACCCACACTCTCACTCACACATCACACCCACACTCACACATCACACCCACACTCACACATCACACCCACACTCACACATCACACCCACACTCACAACCATACCCACACTCACACTCACACATCACACGCACACCCACACTCACACCCACACTCACACCCACACTCACACATCACACCCACACTCACACCCACACTCACACCCACACCCACACTCACACCCACACCTCACACCCACAGTCACACCCACACTCACAACCACACTCACGCTCACAACCACACTCATGCTCACGCTCACACATCACACCCACACTCACTCTCACACCCACACATCACACCCACACCCACTCACACATCACACCCACACACACCCACACCCACACTCACACTCACACCCACACCCACACATCACACCCACTCACACATCACACCCACACTCACACATCACACTCACATATCACACTCACACCCACACCTCACACCCTCACATACACCCTCACACCCTCACACACACCCACACACACCCTCACACACACCCCCACACTCACACCCACACATCACACCCACACATCACACCCACACTCACACATCATACTCACACTTCACACTCACATATCACACTCACACCCACACCTCACACATCACACTCACACATCATACTCACACTTCACACTCACATATCACACTCACACCCACACCTCACACCCTCACACACACCACACCCACACATCACACCCACACTCACACCCACACCCACATGCACACACACACTCACACTCACACCCTCACACCCACACATCACACCCACACATCACACCCACACATCACACCCACACCTCACACCCACACCTCACACATCATACTCACACTTCACACTCACATATCACACTCACACCCACACCTCACACCCTCACACACACCACACCCACACATCACACCCACACCCACACATCACACCCACACACACACTCACACTCACACCCTCACACCCACACATCACACCCACACATCACACCCACACATCACACCCACACATCACACCCACACATCACACCCACACATCACACCCACACATCACACCCACACATCACACTCACACTCACACCCACACCCACTCACACTCACACTCACACTCACACCCACACTCACACCTCACACCCACACCCACACCCACTCACACCTCACACCCACACCCACATCACACCCACACCCACTCACACATCACACCCACTCACACATCACACCCACACCCACTCACACATCACACCCACACCCACTCACACATCACACCCACACCCACACCCACTCACACATCACACCCACACCCACTCACACCTCACACCCACATCACACCCACACCCACTCACACATCACACCCACTCACACATCACACCCACACCCACTCACACATCACACCCACACCCACTCACACATCACACCCACACCCACACCCACTCACACATCACACCCACACCCACTCACACATCACACCCACATCACACATCACACCCGCACCCACTCACACATCACACCCACACTCACACCCACACCCACTCACACATCACACCCACACCCACTCACACATCACACTCACATCACACATCACACTCACACCCACACCCACACCCACACCCACTCACACTCACACGCACTCACACATCACACCCGCACCCACTCACACATCACACCCACACTCACTCACACATCACACCCACACCCACTCACACCTCACACCCACTCACACCTCACAACCACACCCACTCACACATCACAACCACACCCACTCACACATCACACATCACACCCACTCACACATCACACCCGCACCCACTCACACATCACACGCACACTCACACCCACACCCACACCCACTCACACATCACACTCACACATCACACCCACACTCACACCCACACCCACTCACACTCACACCCATACCCACTCACACCTCACACCCACTCACACCTCACACCCACTCACACCTCACACCCACTCACACGTCACACCCACTCACACGTCACACCCACTCACACGTCACACCCACTCACACATCACACCCACACTCACACCCACTCACACCCACACCCACTCACACATCACACATCACACCCACACTCACACTCACACCCACTCACACTCACACCCACTCACACATCACACATCACACCCACTCACACATCACACCCGCACCCACTCACACATCACACCCACACCCACACCCACACCCACTCACACATCACACTCACACATCACACCCACTCACACATCACACCCACACTCACACCCACACCCACTCACACTCACACTCACACTCACACTCACACTCACACCCATACCCACTCACACCTCACACCCACTCACACCCACTCACACCTCACACCCACTCACACGTCACACCCACTCACACATCACACCCACACTCACACCCACTCACACATCACACATCACACCCACACTCACACTCACACTCACACCCACTCACACTCACACTCACACCCACTCACACATCACACATCACACCCACTCACACATCACACCCGCACCCACTCACACATCACACCCACACCCACACCCACTCACACATCACACTCACACATCACACCCACTCACACATCACACCCACACCCACACCCACACCCACACCCACACCCACACCCACACCCACACCCACACCCACACTCACACCCATACCCACTCACACCTCACACCCACTCACACCCACTCACACGTCACACCCACTCACACGTCACACCCACTCACACGTCACACCCACTCACACGTCACACCCACTCACACGTCACACCCACTCACACGTCACACCCACTCACACGTCACACCCACTCACACATCACACCCACTCACACATCACACCCACACTCACACCCACACCCACACCCACACCCACTCACACCCACACCCACACCCACTCACACCCACACCCACTCACACGTCACACCCACTCACACGTCACACCCACTCACACATCACACCCACACTCACACCCACACCCACACCCACTCACACCCACACCCACTCACACATCACACATCACACCCACACTCACACTCACACTCACACTCACACTCACTCACACTCACACTCACACCCACTCACACTCACACTCACACCCACACTCACACTCACACTCGCACCCACTCACACATCACATCCGCACTCACTCACACATCACACCCGCACCCACTCACACCTCACACCCGCACCCACTCACACCTCACAACCACACCCACTCACACATTACACTCGCACATCACACCCACTCACACATCACACCCACACTCACACCCACACTCACACCCATACCCACTCACACCTCACACCCACTCACACCTCACACCCACTCACACCTCACACCCACTCACACGTCACACCCACACTCACACCCACACCCACACCCACTCACACCCACACCCACACCCACTCACACATCACACATCACACCCACTCACACATCACACATCACACCCACACTCACACCCACACTCACACCCACACTCACACCCACACTCACACTCACACTCACACTCACACTCACACTCACACTCACACTCGCACCCACTCACACATCACATCCGCACTCACTCACACATCACACCCGCACCCACTCACACCTCACACCCGCACCCACTCACACCTCACAACCGCACCCACTCACACATCACACCCACTCACACATCACACCCGCACCCACTCACACATCACACCCACACTCACACTCACACCCACACTCACACCCACACCCACTCACACCTCACACCCACTCACACGTCACACCCACTCACACCCACACCCACTCACACCCACACCCACACCCACACCCACACCCACACCCACTCACACCCTCACACATCGCGCATCACAGCCGCCCACGCATCACACTCCACGCATCACACTCCACGCATCACACTCCACGCATCACACTCCACGCATCACACTCCACGCATCACACTCCACGCATCACACTCCACGCATCACACTCCACGCATCACACTCCACGCATCACACTCCACGCATCACACTCCACGCATCACACTCCACGCATCACACTCCACGCATCACACTCCACGCATCACACTCCACGCATCACACTCCACGCATCACACTCCACGCATCACACTCCACGCATCACACTCCACGCATCACACTCCACGCATCACACTCCACGCATCACACTCCACGCATCACACTCCACGCATCACACTCCACGCATCACACTCCACGCATCACACTCCACGCATCACACTCCACGCATCACACTCCACGCATCACACTCCACGCATCACACTCCACGCATCACACTCCACGCATCACACTCCACGCATCACACTCCACGCATCACACTCCACGCATCACACTCAACCCACACCCACACATCACAACCACACTCACACTCACACACCCGCACTCTCACTCACACTTCACACCCACACACACCCGCACCATCACTCACACATCACACCCACACATCACACATCACACATACACTCACACTCACACATCACACCCACACACACTCACACCCATACTCACACATCACACCCACACTCACACCCACCCGCACACCCACACATCACACTCACACATCACACCCACACATCACACCCAAACTCACACCCACACTCACACTCACATCACACCCACACTCACATCACACCCACACTCACATCACACCCACACTCACATCACACCCACACCCACTCACACATCACACCCACACCCACTCACACATCACACCCACACCCACTCACACCCACACCCACTCACACATTACACCCACACTCACATCACACCCACACCCACTCACACATCACACCCACACCCACTCACACATCACACCCACACCCACTCACACATCACACCCACACCCACTCACACATCACACCCACACCCACATCACACCCACTCACACATCACACCCACTCACACATCACACCCACTCACACATCACACATCACACCCACTCACACATCACACCCACACTCACATCACACCCACACCCACTCACACATCACACCCACTCACACATCACACCCACTCACACATCACACCCACTCACACATCACACCCACTCACACATCACACCCACTCACGCATCACACATCACACCCACTCACGCATCACACATCACACCCACTCACACATCACACCCACTCACACATCACACCCACTCACACATCACACCCACTCACACATCACACCCACTCACACATCACACCCACTCACTCATCACACCCACTCACACATCACACCCACTCACACATCACACCCACACTCACACCCACACCCACTCACACATCACACTCACATCACACATCACACTCACTCACACATCACACCCACTCACACATCACACCCGCACCCACTCACACATCACCCCCACACTCACACCTCACACCCACACTCACTCACACATCACACTCACTCACACATCACACCCACACCCACACCCACTCACACACACCCACACTCACACCCACACCCACTCACACTTCACACCTCCTCACACATCACACCCACACTCACATCACACCCACACTCACATCACACCCACACCCACTCACACATCACACCCACACCCACTCACACATCACACCCACACCCACTCACACATCACACCCACACCCACTCACACATCACACCCATACCCACATCACACCCACATCACACATCACACCCACACCCACATCACACATCACACCCACACCCACTCACACATCACACCCACACCCCACATCACACTCACTCACACATCACACCCACACCCACTCACACATCACACTCAGATCACACATCACACTCACTCACACATCACACCCACTCACACATCACACCCACTCACACATCACACCCACATTCACATCACACATCACACCCACTCACACATCACACCCACTCACACATCACACCCACTCACACATCACACCCACATTCACATCACACATCACGCCCACTCACACATCACACCCACTCACACATCACACCCACACCCACATCACACATCACACCCACACCCACTCACACATCACACCCACACCCCACATCACACTCACTCACACATCACACCCACACCCACTCACACATCACACTCACATCACACATCACACTCACTCACACATCACACCCACTCACACATCACACCCACATTCACATCACACATCACACCCACTCACACATCACACCCACTCACACATCACACCCACTCACACATCACACCCACTCACACATCACACCCACTCACACACCCACACCCACTCACACCTCACACCCACACCCACTCACACCTCACACCCACACCCACTCACACATCACACCCACACCCCACATCACACTCACTCACACATCACACCCACACACATCACACATCACACCCACTCACACATCACACCCACTCACACATCACACCCACTCACACATCACACCCACATTCACATCACACATCACACTCACTCACACATCACACCCACTCACACATCACACCCACACTCACACCCACACCCACTCACACCTCACACCCACACCCACTCACACATCACACCCACACCCCACATCACACTCACTCACACATCACACCCACACACATCACACATCACACCCATTCACACATCACACCCACTCACACATCACACCCACTCACACATCACGCCCACTCACACATCACACCCACTCACACATCACACCCACACCCACATCACACATCACACCCACACCCACTCACACATCACACCCACACCCCACATCACACTCACTCACACATCACACCCACACCCACTCACATCACACATCACACTCACTCACACATCACACCCACTCACACATCACACCCACTCACACATCACACTCACATTCACATCACACATCACACCCACTCACACATCACACCCACTCACACATCACACCCACTCACACATCACACCCATTCACACATCACACCCACTCACACATCACACCCACACTCACACCCACACCCACTCACACCTCACACCCACACCCAGTCACACCTCACACCCACACCCACTCACACATCACACCCACACCCCACATCACACTCACTCACACATCACACCCACACACATCACACATCACACCCACTCACACATCACACCCACTCACACATCACACCCACTCACACATCACACCCACTCACACATCACACCCACTCACACATCACACCCACTCACACATCACACCCACACCCACTCACACATCACACCCACACCCACTCACACATCACACATCACACCCACACCCACTCACACCCACACCCACTCACACATTACACCCACTCACACATTACACCCACTCACACATCACACCCACACCCACTCACACATCACACCCACTCACACATCACACCCACTCACACATCACACCCACTCACACATCACACCCACACTCACACATCACACCCACACTCACACATCACACTCACATCACACATCACACTCACTCACACATCACACCCACTCACACATCACACCCGCACCCACTCACACATCACCCCCACACTCACACCTCACACCCACACTCACTCACACATCACACTCACTCACACATCACACCCACACCCACTCACACTCACACCCACTCACACACACCCACACTCACACCCACTCACACTTCACACCTCCTCACACTTCACACCCACACCCACTCACACATCACACCCACACCCACTCACACATCACACCCACACCCACTCACACATCACACCCACACCCACTCACACATCACACCCACACCCACTCACACATCACACCCACACCCACATCACACATCACACCCACACCCACTCACACATCACACCCACACATCACACCCACACCCCACATCACACTCACTCACACATCACACCCACACCCACTCACACATCACACCCACATCACACATCACACCCACTCACACATCACACCCACTCACACATCACACCCACTCACACATCACACCCACTCACACATCACACATCACACCCACTCACACATCACACCCACTCACACATCACACCCACTCACACATCACACCCACACACATCACACCCACTCACACATCACACCCACTCACACATCACACCCACACTCACACCCACACCCACTCACACCTCACACCCACACCCACTCACACCTCACACCCACTCACACATCATACCCACACCCCCACATCACACCTCACTCACACATCACACCCACACACATCACACATCACACTCACTCACACATCACACCCACTCACACATCACACCCACTCACACATCACACCCACTCACACATCACACCCACTCACACATCACACCCACTCACACATCACACCCACTCACACATCACACCCACTCACACATCACACCCACATTCACATCACACATCACGCCCACTCACACATCACACCCACTCACACATCACACCCACACCCACATCACACCCACACCCACTCACACATCACACCCACACCCCACATCACACTCACTCACACATCACACCCACACCCACTCACACATCACACTCACATCACACATCACACTCACTCACACATCACACTCACTCACACATCACACCCACTCACACATCACACCCACTCACACATCACACCCCACTCACACATTCACATCACACATCACACCCACTCACACATCACACCCACTCACACATCACACCCACTCACACATCACACCCACTCACACATCACACCCACTCACACATCACACCCACTCACACATCACACCCACACTCACACCCACACCCACTCACACCTCACACCCACACCCACTCACACCGCACACCCACACCCACTCACACATCACACCCACACCCCACATCACACTCACTCACACATCACACCCACACACATCACACATCACACCCCACTCACACATCACACCCCACTCACACATCACACCCACTCACACATCACACCCACTCACACATCACACCCACTCACACATCACACCCACTCACACATCACACCCACTCACACATCACACCCCACTCACACATCACACCCACACTCACACCCACACCCACACCCACTCACACCTCACACCCACACCCCACTTCACCACTCACTCACACATCACACTCACACCCACTCACACATCACACTCACTCACACATCACACCCACTCACACATCACACATCACACCCACTCACACATCACACCCACTCACACATCATACCCAGTCACACATCACACCCACTCACACATCACACCCACTCACACATCACACATCACACCCACTCACACATCACACCCACTCACACATCACACCCACTCACACATCACACCCACTCACACATCACACCCACATACACATCACACCCACTCACACATCACACCCACTCCACACATCACACCCACTCACACATCACACCCACTCACACATCACACCCACACTCACACCTCACACCCACACCCACTCACACTCACTCACACATCACACCCACTCACACATCACACCCACTCACACATCACACCCACACTCACACCCACACCCACTCACACCTCACACCCACACCCACTCACACCTCACACCCACACCCACTCACACCTCACACCCACACCCCACATCACACTCACTCACGCATCACACCCACACACATCACACATCACACCCACTCACACATCACACCCACTCACACATCACACCCACACTCACACCCACACCCACTCACACCTCACACCCACACCCACTCACACCTCACACCCACACCCACTCACACCTCACACCCACACCCCACATCACACTCACTCACACATCACACCCCACACACATCACACATCACACCCACTCACACATCACACCCACTCACACATCACACCCACTCACACATCACACCCACTCACACATCACACCCACTCACACATCACACATCACACCCACTCACACATCACACCCACTCACACATCACACCCACACTCACACCCCACCCCACTCACACCTCACACCCACACCCCACTTCACACTCACTCACACATCACACTCACACCCACTCACACATCACACTCACTCACACATCACACCCCACTCACACATCACACATCACACCCACTCACACATCACACCCACTCACACATCACACCCACTCACACATCACACCCACTCACACATCACACCCACTCACACATCACACCCACTCACACATCACACCCACTCACACATCACACCCACTCACACATCACACCCACATACACATCACACCCACTCACACATCACACCCACTCACACATCACACCCACTCACACATCACACCCACTCACACATCACACCCACTCACACATCACACCCACACTCACACCCCACACTCACACCCACTCACACCTCACACCCACACCCACTCACACATCACACTCACTCACACATCACACCCCACTCACACATCACACCCTCACCCACTCACCACATCACACCCACACCCACTCACACATCACACCCCACACTCACACCCACACCCACACCCACTCACACCTCACACCCACACCCACTCACCCACATCACACCCACTCACACATCACACCCACACCCACACCCACACCCCACACTCACACTCACACCCACACCCACACCCACACCCACTCACACATCACACCCACTCACACATCACACCCACACCCACTCACACCCACACCCACACCCACTCACACCTCACACCCACTCACACTCACACCTCACACTCACACCTCACACGCACTTACACATCACACCCACACCCACTCACACATCACACACCACACCCACTCACACATCACTCACTCACATCACACTCACTCACACATCACACCCACACCCACTCACACATCACACTCACACCACACCCACATCCACACCCACACATCCACACCCACATCCACACTCACATCCACACTCACATCCACACTCACATCCACACTCACATCCACACCCACATCCACACTCACATCCACATCCACATCCACACTCAACCCACACCCACACATCACACCCACACACACACCCGCACTCTCACTCACACATCACACCCACACTCACACCCACACATACACCCACACACCCACACTCTCACTCACACTCACACCCACACCCACACACACTCACTCACACATCACACCCACACATCACACCCACACATCACACCCACACATCACACCCACACATCACACCCACACATCACACCCACACATCACACCCACACATCACACCCACACATCACACCCACACATCACACCCACACATCACACCCACACATCACACCCACACTCACACTCACACATAACACATCACACCCACACACACTCACCCATACTCACACATCACACCCACATTCACACCCACCCGCACACCCATACTCACACATCACACCCGCACTCACACATCACACCCACACTCACACCCACCCGCACACCCACACTCACACATCACACCCACACTCACACGCAAACTCACACCCACACTCACACCACACCCACTCACACATCACACCCACTCACACATCACACCCACACCCACTCACACATCACACCCACACCCACACGCACTCACACATCACACCCACACCCACTCACACATCACACACCCACACCCACTCACACATCACACACATCACACATCACACTCACTCACACATCACACCCACTCACACCCACACCCACTCACACATCACACCCACACTCACACTCACACCCACACCCACATCACACCCACAGCCACTCACACATCACACCCACACCCACTCACACATCACACCCACACCCACTCACACATCACACCCACACCCACTCACACATCACACCCACACCCACTCACACATCACACCCACACCCACTCACACATCACACCCACACCCACTCACACATCACACCCACACCCACTCACACATCACACCCACATCCCACATCACACCCGCACCCACTCACACATCACACCCACACTCACACCCACACCCACTCACACCTCACACCCACACCCATCACACTCACATCACACATCACACTCACTCACACATCACACCCACACTCACACTCACACCCACATCACACCCACACCCACTCACACATCACACCCACACCCACTCACACCTCACACCCACACCCACTCACACATCACACTCACACCCACTCACACATCACACATCACACCCACTCACACATCACACATCACACCCACTCACACATCACACCCACTCACACATCACACCCGCACCCACTCACACATCACACACACACCCACACCCACACCCACTCACACCTCACACTCACATCACACTCACACATCACACCCACTCACACATCACACCCACACTCACACCCACTCACACCCACACTCACACCCACTCACACCCACACCCACTCCCATACCCACTCACCCCTCACACGCACTCACCCCTCACACCCACTCACACATCACACCCACTCACACATCACACCCACTCACACATCACACCCACTCACACATCACACCCACTCACACATCACACCCACTCACACATCACACCCACACTCACACCCACACCCACACCCACTCACACCCACACCCACTCACACCTCACACCCACACCCACCTCACACCTCACACCCACTCACACCTCACACGCACTCACACATCACACCCACTCACACATCACACCCACACTCACACTCACACCCACACCCACTCACACCCACCTCACACCCACTCACACCTCACACCCACACCCACTCACACCTCACGCATCACACTCACACTCACTCACACATCGCGCATCACAGCCGCTCGCGCATCACAGCCGCTCGCGCATCACACCCGCTCGCGCATCACACCCGCTCGCGCATCACACCCGCTCGCGCATCACACTCCACGCATCACACTCCACGCATCACACTCCACGCATCACACTCCACGCATCACACTCCACGCATCACACTCCACGCATCACACTCCACGCATCACACTCCACGCATCACACTCCACGCATCACACTCCACGCATCACACTCCACGCATCACACTCACATCCACACTCAACCCACACCCACACATCACAACCACACTCACACTCCCGCACTCTCACTCACACATCAGACCCACACATCAGACCCACACATCACACCCACACATCACACCCACACATCACACCCACACATCACACCCACACATCACACCCACACACCCGCACTCTCACTCACACTTCACACCCACACACACCCGCACCATCACTCACACATCACACCCACACATCACACATCACACATACACTCACACTCACACATAACACATCACACCCACACACACTCACACCCATACTCACACATCACACCCACACTCACACCCACCCGCACACCCACACTCACACATCACACCCACACATCACACGCAAACTCACACCCACACTCACACATCACACCCACACTCACATCACACCCACACTCACATCACACCCACACCCACTCACACATCACACCCACACCCACTCACACATCACACCCACTCACACATCACACCCACACCGACTCACACATCACACCCACACCCACTCACACATCACACCCACACCCACTCACACATCACACCCACACCCACTCACACATCACACCCACATCACACATCACACCCGCACCCACTCACACATCACACCCACACTCACACCCACACCCACTCACACCTCACACCCACACCCACACACATCACACTCACATCACACATCACACTCACTCACACATCACACCCACACTCACACTCACACCCACTCACACATCACACCCACACCCACATCACACCCACACCCACTCACACATCACACCCACACCCACTCACACCTCACACCCACACCCACTCACACATCACACTCACACCCACTCACACATCACACCCACTCACACATCACACCCACTCACACATCACACCCGCACCCACTCACACATCACACACACACCCACACCCACACCCACTCACACCTCACACTCACATCACACTCACACATCACACCCACTCACACATCACACCCACACTCACACCCACTCACACCCACACCCACTCACACCCACACCCACTCACACCCACACCCACACTCACACTCACACCCATACCCACTCACCCCTCACACCCACTCACCCCTCACACCCACTCACCCCTCACACCCACTCACCCCTCACACCCACTCACACATCACACCCACTCACACATCACACCCACTCACACATCACACCCACTCACACATCACACCCACACTCACACCCACACCCACACCCACTCACACCCACACCCACTCACACCTCACACCCACACCCACCTCACACCTCACACACACTCACACATCACACCCACTCACACATCACACCCACACTCACACTCACACCCACACCCACTCACACTCACACCCACCTCACACCCACTCACACCTCACACCCACACCCACTCACACCTCACGCATCACACTCACACTCACTCACACATCGCGCATCACAGCCGCTCGCGCATCGCACCCGCTCGCGCATCGCACCCGCTCGCGCATCGCACCCGCTCGCGCATCACACCCGCTCGCGCATCACACTCCACGCATCACACTCCACGCATCACACTCCACGCATCACACTCCACGCATCACACTCCACGCATCACACTCCACGCATCACACTCCACGCATCACACTCCACGCATCACACTCCACGCATCACACTCCACGCATCACACTCCACGCATCACACTCCACGCATCACACTCCACGCATCACACTCCACGCATCACACTCCACGCATCACACTCCACGCATCACACTCCACGCATCACACTCCACGCATCACACTCACATCCACACTCAACCCACACCCACACTCACACTCCCGCACTCTCACTCACACATCAGACCCACACATCACACCCACACATCACACCCACACATCACACCCACACATCACACCCACACATCACACCCACACATCACACCCACACATCACACCCACACACCCGCACTCTCACTCACACTTCACACCCACACACACCCGCACCATCACTCACACATCACACCCACACATCACACATCACACATACACTCACACTCACACATAACACATCACACCCACACACACTCACACCCATACTCACACATCACACCCACACTCACACCCACCCGCACACCCACACTCACACATCACACCCACACATCACACGCAAACTCACACCCACACTCACACATCACACCCACACTCACATCACACCCACACCCACTCACACATCACACCCACTCACACATCACACCCACTCACACATCACACCCACTCACACATCACACCCACACCCACTCACACACCACACCCACACCCACTCACACATCACACCCACACCCACTCACACTCACACCCACACCCACTCACACATTACACCCACACTCACATCACACCCACACCCACTCACACATCACACCCACTCACACATCGCACCCACTCACACATCGCACCCACTCACACATCGCACCCACTCACACATCACACCCACTCACACATCACACATCACACCCACTCACACATCACACCCACTCACACATCACACCCACTCACACATCACACCCACTCACACATCACACCCACTCACACATCACACCCACTCACACATCACACCCACACTCACACCCACACCCACTCACACATCACACTCACATCACACATCACACTCACTCACACATCACACCCACTCACACATCACACCCGCACCCACTCACACATCACACCCACACTCACACCTCACACCCACACTCACTCACACCTCACACCCACACTCACTCACACATCACACTCACTCACACATCACACCCACACCCACTCACACTCACACCCACTCACACTCACACCCACACTCACACCCACACCCACTCACACCTCACACCCACACCCCACATCACACTCACTCACGCATCACACCCACACACATCACACATCACACCCACTCACACATCACACCCACTCACACATCACACCCACACTCACACCCACACCCACTCACACCTCACACCCACACCCACTCACACCTCACACCCACACCCACTCACACCTCACACCCACACCCCACATCACACTCACTCACACATCACACCCACACACATCACACATCACACCCACTCACACATCACACCCACTCACACATCACACCCACTCACACATCACACCCACTCACACATCACACCCACTCACACATCACACCCACTCACACATCACACATCACACCCACTCACACATCACACCCACTCACACATCACACCCACACTCACACCCACACCCACTCACACCTCACACCCACACCCCACTTCACACTCACTCACACATCACACTCACACCCACTCACACATCACACTCACTCACACATCACACCCACTCACACATCACACATCACACCCACTCACACATCACACCCACTCACACATCACACCCACTCACACATCACACCCACTCACACATCACACCCACTCACACATCACACCCACTCACACATCACACCCACTCACACATCACACCCACTCACACATCACACCCACTCACACATCACACCCACTCACACATCACACCCACATACACATCACACCCACTCACACATCACACCCACTCACACATCACACCCACTCACACATCACACCCACACACACCCACACCCACACTCACACTCACACCCACTCACACATCACACCCACTCACACATCACACCCACTCACACACCCACACCCACTCACACCTCACACCCACACCCACTCACACCTCACACCCACACCCACTCACACATCACACCCACACCCCACATCACACTCACTCACACATCACACCCACACACATCACACATCACACCCACTCACACATCACACCCACTCACACATCACACCCACTCACACATCACACCCACATTCACATCACACATCACACTCACTCACACATCACACCCACTCACACATCACACCCACACTCACACCCACACCCACTCACACCTCACACCCACACCCACTCACACATCACACCCACACCCCACATCACACTCACTCACACATCACACCCACACACATCACACATCACACCCATTCACACATCACACCCACTCACACATCACACCCACTCACACATCACACCCACATTCACATCACACATCACGCCCACTCACACATCACACCCACTCACACATCACACCCACACCCACATCACACATCACACCCACACCCACTCACACATCACACCCACACCCCACATCACACTCACTCACACATCACACCCACACCCACTCACATCACACATCACACTCACTCACACATCACACCCACTCACACATCACACCCACTCACACATCACACTCACATTCACATCACACATCACACCCACTCACACATCACACCCACTCACACATCACACCCACTCACACATCACACCCATTCACACATCACACCCACTCACACATCACACCCACACTCACACCCACACCCACTCACACCTCACACCCACACCCAGTCACACCTCACACCCACACCCACTCACACATCACACCCACACCCCACATCACACTCACTCACACATCACACCCACACACATCACACATCACACCCACTCACACATCACACCCACTCACACATCACACCCACTCACACATCACACCCACTCACACATCACACCCACTCACACATCACACCCACTCACACATCACACCCACACCCACTCACACATCACACCCACACCCACTCACACATCACACATCACACCCACACCCACTCACACCCACACCCACTCACACATTACACCCACTCACACATTACACCCACTCACACATCACACCCACACCCACTCACACATCACACCCACTCACACATCACACCCACTCACACATCACACCCACTCACACATCACACCCACACTCACACATCACACCCACACTCACACATCACACTCACATCACACATCACACTCACTCACACATCACACCCACTCACACATCACACCCGCACCCACTCACACATCACCCCCACACTCACACCTCACACCCACACTCACTCACACATCACACTCACTCACACATCACACCCACACCCACTCACACTCACACCCACTCACACACACCCACACTCACACCCACACCCACTCACACTTCACACCTCCTCACACTTCACACCCACACCCACTCACACATCACACCCACACCCACTCACACATCACACCCACACCCACTCACACATCACACCCACACCCACTCACACATCACACCCACACCCACTCACACATCACACCCACACCCACATCACACATCACACCCACACCCACTCACACATCACACCCACACATCACACCCACACCCCACATCACACTCACTCACACATCACACCCACACCCACTCACACATCACACCCACATCACACATCACACCCACTCACACATCACACCCACTCACACATCACACCCACTCACACATCACACCCACTCACACATCACACATCACACCCACTCACACATCACACCCACTCACACATCACACCCACTCACACATCACACCCACACACATCACACCCACTCACACATCACACCCACTCACACATCACACCCACACTCACACCCACACCCACTCACACCTCACACCCACACCCACTCACACCTCACACCCACTCACACATCATACCCACACCCCACATCACACTCACTCACACATCACACCCACACACATCACACATCACACTCACTCACACATCACACCCACTCACACATCACACCCACTCACACATCACACCCACTCACACATCACACCCACTCACACATCACACCCACTCACACATCACACCCACTCACACATCACACCCACATTCACATCACACATCACGCCCACTCACACATCACACCCACTCACACATCACACCCACACCCACATCACACCCACACCCACTCACACATCACACCCACACCCCACATCACACTCACTCACACATCACACCCACACCCACTCACACATCACACTCACATCACACATCACACTCACTCACACATCACACTCACTCACACATCACACCCACTCACACATCACACCCACTCACACATCACACCCACATTCACATCACACATCACACCCACTCACACATCACACCCACTCACACATCACACCCACTCACACATCACACCCACTCACACATCACACCCACTCACACATCACACCCACTCACACATCACACCCACACTCACACCCACACCCACTCACACCTCACACCCACACCCACTCACACCGCACACCCACACCCACTCACACATCACACCCACACCCCACATCACACTCACTCACACATCACACCCACACACATCACACATCACACCCACTCACACATCACACCCACTCACACATCACACCCACTCACACATCACACCCACTCACACATCACACCCACTCACACATCACACCCACTCACACATCACACCCACTCACACATCACACCCACTCACACATCACACCCACACTCACACCCACACCCACACCCACTCACACCTCACACCCACACCCCACTTCACACTCACTCACACATCACACTCACACCCACTCACACATCACACTCACTCACACATCACACCCACTCACACATCACACATCACACCCACTCACACATCACACCCACTCACACATCATACCCAGTCACACATCACACCCACTCACACATCACACCCACTCACACATCACACATCACACCCACTCACACATCACACCCACTCACACATCACACCCACTCACACATCACACCCACTCACACATCACACCCACATACACATCACACCCACTCACACATCACACCCACTCACACATCACACCCACTCACACATCACACCCACTCACACATCACACCCACACTCACACCTCACACCCACACCCACTCACACTCACTCACACATCACACCCACTCACACATCACACCCACTCACACATCACACCCACACTCACACCCACACCCACTCACACCTCACACCCACACCCACTCACACCTCACACCCACACCCACTCACACCTCACACCCACACCCCACATCACACTCACTCACGCATCACACCCACACACATCACACATCACACCCACTCACACATCACACCCACTCACACATCACACCCACACTCACACCCACACCCACTCACACCTCACACCCACACCCACTCACACCTCACACCCACACCCACTCACACCTCACACCCACACCCCACATCACACTCACTCACACATCACACCCACACACATCACACATCACACCCACTCACACATCACACCCACTCACACATCACACCCACTCACACATCACACCCACTCACACATCACACATCACACCCACTCACACATCACACCCACTCACACATCACACCCACACTCACACCCACACCCACTCACACCTCACACCCACACCCCACTTCACACTCACTCACACATCACACTCACACCCACTCACACATCACACTCACTCACACATCACACCCACTCACACATCACACATCACACCCACTCACACATCACACCCACTCACACATCACACCCACTCACACATCACACCCACTCACACATCACACCCACTCACACATCACACCCACTCACACATCACACCCACTCACACATCACACCCACATACACATCACACCCACTCACACATCACACCCACTCACACATCACACCCACTCACACATCACACCCACTCACACATCACACCCACTCACACATCACACCCACACTCACACCCACACTCACACCCACTCACACCTCACACCCACACCCACTCACACATCACACTCACTCACACATCACACCCACTCACACATCACACCCTCACCCACTCACACATCACACCCACACCCACTCACACATCACACCCACACTCACACCCACACCCACACCCACTCACACCTCACACCCACACCCACTCACACATCACACCCACTCACACATCACACCCACACCCACACCCACACCCACACTCACACTCACACCCACACCCACACCCACACCCACTCACACATCACACCCACTCACACATCACACCCACACCCACTCACACCCACACCCACACCCACTCACACCTCACACCCACTCACACTCACACCTCACACTCACACCTCACACGCACTTACACATCACACCCACACCCACTCACACATCACACACCACACCCACTCACACATCACTCACTCACATCACACTCACTCACACATCACACCCACACCCACTCACACATCACACTCACACCACACCCACATCCACACCCACATCCACACTCACATCCACACTCACATCCACACTCACATCCACACTCACATCCACACCCACATCCACACTCACATCCACATCCACATCCACACTCAACCCACACCCACACATCACACCCACACACACACCCGCACTCTCACTCACACATCACACCCACACTCACACCCACACATACACCCACACACCCACACTCTCACTCACACTCACACCCACACCCACACACACTCACTCACACATCACACCCACACATCACACCCACACATCACACCCACACATCACACCCACACATCACACCCACACATCACACCCACACATCACACCCACACATCACACCCACACATCACACCCACACATCACACCCACACATCACACCCACACATCACACCCACACTCACACTCACACATAACACATCACACCCACACACACTCACCCATACTCACACATCACACCCACATTCACACCCACCCGCACACCCATACTCACACATCACACCCGCACTCACACATCACACCCACACTCACACCCACCCGCACACCCACACTCACACATCACACCCACACGCAAACTCACACCCACACTCACACCACACCCACTCACACATCACACCCACTCACACATCACACCCACACCCACTCACACATCACACCCACACCCACACGCACTCACACATCACACCCACACCCACTCACACATCACACCCACACCCACTCACACATCACACACATCACACATCACACTCACTCACACATCACACCCACTCACACCCACACCCACTCACACATCACACCCACACTCACACTCACACCCACACCCACATCACACCCACAGCCACTCACACATCACACCCACACCCACTCACACATCACACCCACACCCACTCACACATCACACCCACACCCCACCTCACACATCACACCCACACCCACTCACACATCACACCCACACCCACTCACACATCACACCCACACCCACTCACACATCACACCCACACCCACTCACACATCACACCCACATCCCACATCACACCCGCACCCACTCACACATCACACCCACACTCACACCCACACCCACTCACACCTCACACCCACACCCATCACACTCACATCACACATCACACTCACTCACACATCACACCCACACTCACACTCACACCCACATCACACCCACACCCACTCACACATCACACCCACACCCACTCACACCTCACACCCACACCCACTCACACATCACACTCACACCCACTCACACATCACACATCACACCCACTCACACATCACACATCACCCACTCACACATCACACCCACTCACACATCACACCCGCACCCACTCACACATCACACACACACCCACACCCACACCCACTCACACCTCACACTCACATCACACTCACACATCACACCCACTCACACATCACACCCACACTCACACCCACTCACACCCACACTCACACCCACTCACACCCACACCCACTCCCATACCCACTCACCCCTCACACGCACTCACCCCTCACACCCACTCACACATCACACCCACTCACACATCACACCCACTCACACATCACACCCACTCACACATCACACCCACTCACACATCACACCCACTCACACATCACACCCACACTCACACCCACACCCACACCCACTCACACCCACACCCACTCACACCTCACACCCACACCCACCTCACACCTCACACCCACTCACACCTCACACGCACTCACACATCACACCCACTCACACATCACACCCACACTCACACTCACACCCACACCCACTCACACCCACCTCACACCCACTCACACCTCACACCCACACCCACTCACACCTCACGCATCACACTCACACTCACTCACACATCGCGCATCACAGCCGCTCGCGCATCACAGCCGCTCGCGCATCACAGCCGCTCGCGCATCACACCCGCTCGCGCATCACACCCGCTCGCGCATCACACTCCACGCATCACACTCCACGCATCACACTCCACGCATCACACTCCACGCATCACACTCCACGCATCACACTCCACGCATCACACTCCACGCATCACACTCCACGCATCACACTCCACGCATCACACTCCACGCATCACACTCCACGCATCACACTCCACGCATCACACTCACATCCACACTCAACCCACACCCACACATCACAACCACACTCACACTCCCGCACTCTCACTCACACATCAGACCCACACATCAGACCCACACATCACACCCACACATCACACCCACACATCACACCCACACATCACACCCACACATCACACCCACACATCACACCCACACACCCGCACTCTCACTCACACTTCACACCCACACACACCCGCACCATCACTCACACATCACACCCACACATCACACATCACACATACACTCACACTCACACATAACACATCACACCCACACACACTCACACCCATACTCACACATCACACCCACACTCACACCCACCCGCACACCCACACTCACACATCACACCCACACATCACACGCAAACTCACACCCACACTCACACATCACACCCACACTCACATCACACCCACACTCACATCACACCCACACCCACTCACACATCACACCCACACCCACTCACACATCACACCCACTCACACATCACACCCACACCGACTCACACATCACACCCACACCCACTCACACATCACACCCACACCCACTCACACATCACACCCACACCCACTCACACATCACACCCACATCACACATCACACCCGCACCCACTCACACATCACACCCACACTCACACCCACACCCACTCACACCTCACACCCACACCCACACACATCACACTCACATCACACATCACACTCACTCACACATCACACCCACACTCACACTCACACCCACTCACACATCACACCCACACCCACATCACACCCACACCCACTCACACATCACACCCACACCCACTCACACCTCACACCCACACCCACTCACACATCACACTCACACCCACTCACACATCACACCCACTCACACATCACACCCACTCACACATCACACCCGCACCCACTCACACATCACACACACACCCACACCCACACCCACTCACACCTCACACTCACATCACACCTCACATCACACCCACTCACACATCACACCCACACTCACACCCACTCACACCCACACCCACTCACACCCACACCCACTCACACCCACACCCACACTCACACTCACACCCATACCCACTCACCCCTCACACGCACTCACCCCTCACACCCACTCACCCCTCACACCCACTCACCCCTCACACCCACTCACACATCACACCCACTCACACATCACACCCACTCACACATCACACCCACTCACACATCACACCCACACTCACACCCACACCCACACCCACTCACACCCACACCCATCACACCTCACACCCACACCCACCTCACACCTCACACGCACTCACACATCACACCCACTCACACATCACACCCACACTCACACTCACACCCACACCCACTCACACTCACACCCACCTCACACCCACTCACACCTCACACCCACACCCACTCACACCTCACGCATCACACTCACACTCACTCACACATCGCGCATCACAGCCGCTCGCGCATCGCACCCGCTCGCGCATCGCACCCGCTCGCGCATCGCACCCGCTCGCGCATCGCACCCGCTCGCGCATCACACCCGCTCGCGCATCACACTCCACGCATCACACTCCACGCATCACACTCCACGCATCACACTCCACGCATCACACTCCACGCATCACACTCCACGCATCACACTCCACGCATCACACTCCACGCATCACACTCCACGCATCACACTCCACGCATCACACTCCACGCATCACACTCCACGCATCACACTCCACGCATCACACTCCACGCATCACACTCCACGCATCACACTCCACGCATCACACTCCACGCATCACACTCCACGCATCACACTCCACGCATCACACTCCACGCATCACACTCCACGCATCACACTCCACGCATCACACTCACATCCACACTCAACCCACACCCACACTCACACTCCCGCACTCTCACTCACACATCAGACCCACACATCACACCCACACATCACACCCACACATCACACCCACACATCACACCCACACATCACACCCACACATCACACCCACACATCACACCCACACACCCGCACTCTCACTCACACTTCACACCCACACACACCCGCACCATCACTCACACATCACACCCACACATCACACATCACACATACACTCACACTCACACATAACACATCACACCCACACACACTCACACCCATACTCACACATCACACCCACACTCACACCCACCCGCACACCCACACTCACACATCACACCCACACATCACACGCAAACTCACACCCACACTCACACATCACACCCACACTCACATCACACCCACACCACTCACACATCACACCCACCACACATCACACCCACTCACACATCACACCCACTCACACATCACACCCACACCCACTCACACATCACACCCACACCCACTCACACTCACACCCACACCCACTCACACATTACACCCACACTCACATCACACCCACACCCACTCACACATCACACCCACTCACACATCGCACCCACTCACACATCGCACCCACTCACACATCGCACCCACTCACACATCACACCCACTCACACATCACACATGCACACCCACTCACACATCACACCCACTCACACATCACACCCACTCACACATCACACCCACTCACACATCACACCCACTCACACATCACACCCACACTCACACCCACACCCACTCACACATCACACTCACATCACACATCACACTCACTCACACATCACACCCACTCACACATCACACCCGCACCCACTCACACATCACACCCACACTCACACCTCACACCCACACTCACTCACACCTCACACCCACACTCACTCACACATCACACTCACTCACACATCACACCCACACCCACTCACACTCACACCCACTCACACTCACACCCACACTCACACCCACACCCACTCACACCTCACACCCACACCCCACATCACACTCACTCACGCATCACACCCACACACTCACATCACACCCACTCACACATCACACCCACTCACACATCACACCCACACTCACACCCACACCCACTCACACCTCACACCCACACCCACTCACACCTCACACCCACACCCACTCACACCTCACACCCACACCCCACATCACACTCACTCACACATCACACCCACACACATCACACATCACACCCACTCACACATCACACCCACTCACACATCACACCCACCACACATCACACCCACTCACACATCACACATCACACCCACTCACACATCACACCCACTCACACACACCCACACCACACCCCACCCACTCACACCCACACCCCACCCCCTTCACACTCACTCACACACACTCACACCCACTCACACATCACACTCACTCACACATCACACCCACTCACACATCACACATCACACCCACCACACATCACACCCACTCACACATCACACCCACTCACACATCACACCCACCCACACACACACCCACCACACATCACACCCACTCACACATCACACCCACTCACACATCACACCCACTCACACATCACACCCACATACACATCACACCCACTCACACATCACACCCACTCACACATCACACCCACATACACATCACACCCACTCACACATCACACCCACTCACACATCACACCCACTCACACATCACACCCACTCACACATCACACCCACACTCACACCCACACCACACCTCACACCCACACCCACTCACACATCACACTCACTCACACATCACACCCACTCACACATCACACCCTCACCCACTCACACATCACACCCACACCCACTCACACATCACACCCACACTCACACCCACACCCACACCCACTCACACCTCACACCCACACCCACTCACACATCACACCCACTCACACATCACACCCACACCCACACCCCACCCACCCACCACTCACACCCACACCCACACCCACACCCACTCACACATCACACCCTCCACACACACACCCACACCCACTCACACCCACACCCACACCCACCTCACCTCACACCCACTCACACTCACACCTCACACTCACACCTCACACGCACTTACACATCACACCCACACCCACTCACACATCACACACCACACCCACCCACTCACACATCACTCACTCACATCACACTCACTCACACATCACACCCACACCCACTCACACATCACACTCACACCACACCCACATCCACACCCACATCCACACTCACATCCACACTCACATCCACACTCACATCCACACTCACATCCACACTCACATCCACACCCACATCCACACTCACATCCACATCCACATCCACACTCAACCCACACCCACACATCACACCCACACACACACCCGCACTCTCACTCACACATCACACCCACACTCACACCCACACATACACCCACACACCCACACTCTCACTCACACTCACACCCACACACACTCACTCACACATCACACCCACACATCACACCCACACATCACACCCCACACATCACACCCACACATCACACCCACACATCACACCCACACATCACACCCACACATCACACCCACACTCACACTCACACATAACACATCACACCCACACACACTCACCCATACTCACACATCACACCCACATTCACACCCACCCGCACACCCATACTCACACATCACACCCGCACTCACACATCACACCCACACTCACACCCACCCGCACACCCACACTCACACATCACACCCACACTCACACGCAAACTCACACCCACACTCACACCACACCCACTCACACATCACACCCACTCACACATCACACCCACACCCACTCACACATCACACCCACACCCACACGCACTCACACATCACACCCACACCCACTCACACATCACACCCACACCCACTCACACATCACACACATCACACATCACACTCACTCACACATCACACCCACTCACACCCACACCCACTCACACATCACACCCACACTCACACTCACACCCACACCCACATCACACCCACAGCCACTCACACATCACACCCACACCCACTCACACATCACACCCACACCCACTCACACATCACACCCACACCCACTCACACATCACACCCACACCCACTCACACATCACACCCACACCCACTCACACATCACACCCACACCCACTCACACATCACACCCACACCCACTCACACATCACACCCACATCCCACATCACACCCGCACCCACTCACACATCACACCCACACTCACACCCACACCCACTCACACCTCACACCCACACCCATCACACTCACATCACACATCACACTCACTCACACATCACACCCACACTCACACTCACACCCACATCACACCCACACCCACTCACACATCACACCCACACCCACTCACACCTCACACCCACACCCACTCACACATCACACTCACACCCACTCACACATCACACATCACACCCACTCACACATCACACATCACACCCACTCACACATCACACCCACTCACACATCACACCCGCACCCACTCACACATCACACACACACCCACACCCACACCCACTCACACCTCACACTCACATCACACTCACACATCACACCCACTCACACATCACACCCACACTCACACCCACTCACACCCACACTCACACCCACTCACACCCACACCCACTCCCATACCCACTCACCCCTCACACGCACTCACCCCTCACACCCACTCACACATCACACCCACTCACACATCACACCCACTCACACATCACACCCACTCACACATCACACCCACTCACACATCACACCCACTCACACATCACACCCACACTCACACCCACACCCACACCCACTCACACCCACACCCACTCACACCTCACACCCACACCCACCTCACACCTCACACCCACTCACACCTCACACGCACTCACACATCACACCCACTCACACATCACACCCACACTCACACTCACACCCACACCCACTCACACCCACCTCACACCCACTCACACCTCACACCCACACCCACTCACACCTCACGCATCACACTCACACTCACTCACACATCGCGCATCACAGCCGCTCGCGCATCACAGCCGCTCGCGCATCACACCCGCTCGCGCATCACACCCGCTCGCGCATCACACCCGCTCGCGCATCACACTCCACGCATCACACTCCACGCATCACACTCCACGCATCACACTCCACGCATCACACTCCACGCATCACACTCCACGCATCACACTCCACGCATCACACTCCACGCATCACACTCCACGCATCACACTCCACGCATCACACTCCACGCATCACACTCCACGCATCACACTCCACGCATCACACTCACATCCACACTCAACCCACACCCACACATCACAACCACACTCACACTCCCGCACTCTCACTCACACATCAGACCCACACATCACACCCACACATCACACCCACACATCACACCCACACATCACACCCACACATCACACCCACACATCACACCCACACACCCGCACTCTCACTCACACTTCACACCCACACACACCCGCACCATCACTCACACATCACACCCACACATCACACATCACACATACACTCACACTCACACATAACACATCACACCCACACACACTCACACCCATACTCACACATCACACCCACACTCACACCCACCCGCACACCCACACTCACACATCACACCCACACATCACACGCAAACTCACACCCACACTCACACATCACACCCACACTCACATCACACCCACACTCACATCACACCCACACCCACTCACACATCACACCCACACCCACTCACACATCACACCCACTCACACATCACACCCACACCGACTCACACATCACACCCACACCCACTCACACATCACACCCACACCCACTCACACATCACACCCACACCCACTCACACATCACACCCACATCACACATCACACCCGCACCCACTCACACATCACACCCACACTCACACCCACACCCACTCACACCTCACACCCACACCCACACACATCACACTCACATCACACATCACACTCACTCACACATCACACCCACACTCACACTCACACCCACTCACACATCACACCCACACCCACATCACACCCACACCCACTCACACATCACACCCACACCCACTCACACCTCACACCCACACCCACTCACACATCACACTCACACCCACTCACACATCACACCCACTCACACATCACACCCACTCACACATCACACCCGCACCCACTCACACATCACACACACACCCACACCCACACCCACTCACACCTCACACTCACATCACACTCACACATCACACCCACTCACACATCACACCCACACTCACACCCACTCACACCCACACCCACTCACACCCACACCCACTCACACCCACACCCACACTCACACTCACACCCATACCCACTCACCCCTCACACGCACTCACCCCTCACACCCACTCACCCCTCACACCCACTCACCCCTCACACCCACTCACACATCACACCCACTCACACATCACACCCACTCACACATCACACCCACTCACACATCACACCCACTCACACATCACACCCACACTCACACCCACACCCACACCCACTCACACCCACACCCACTCACACCTCACACCCACACCCACCTCACACCTCACACGCACTCACACATCACACCCACTCACACATCACACCCACACTCACACTCACACCCACACCCACTCACACTCACACCCACCTCACACCCACTCACACCTCACACCCACACCCACTCACACCTCACGCATCACACTCACACTCACTCACACATCGCGCATCGCACCCGCTCGCGCATCGCACCCGCTCGCGCATCGCACCCGCTCGCGCATCACACCCGCTCGCGCATCACACTCCACGCATCACACTCCACGCATCACACTCCACGCATCACACTCCACGCATCACACTCCACGCATCACACTCCACGCATCACACTCCACGCATCACACTCCACGCATCACACTCCACGCATCACACTCCACGCATCACACTCCACGCATCACACTCCACGCATCACACTCCACGCATCACACTCCACGCATCACACTCCACGCATCACACTCCACGCATCACACTCCACGCATCACACTCCACGCATCACACTCCACGCATCACACTCCACGCATCACACTCCACGCATCACACTCCACGCATCACACTCCACGCATCACACTCCACGCATCACACTCCACGCATCACACTCACATCCACACTCAACCCACACCCACACTCACACTCCCGCACTCTCACTCACACATCAGACCCACACATCAGACCCACACATCAGACCCACACATCACACCCACACATCACACCCACACATCACACCCACACATCACACCCACACATCACACCCACACATCACACCCACACACCCGCACTCTCACTCACACTTCACACCCACACACACCCGCACCATCACTCACACATCACACCCACACATCACACATCACACATACACTCACACTCACACATAACACATCACACCCACACACACTCACACCCATACTCACACATCACACCCACACTCACACCCACCCGCACACCCACACTCACACATCACACCCACACATCACACGCAAACTCACACCCACACTCACACATCACACCCACACTCACATCACACCCACACCCACTCACACATCACACCCACACCCACTCACACATCACACCCACTCACACATCACACCCACTCACACATCACACCCACTCACACATCACACCCACACCCACTCACACATCACACCCACACCCACTCACACATCACACCCACACCCACTCACACTCACACCCACACCCACTCACACATTACACCCACACTCACATCACACCCACACCCACTCACACATCACACCCACTCACACATCGCACCCACTCACACATCGCACCCACTCACACATCGCACCCACTCACACATCACACCCACTCACACATCACACATCACACCCACTCACACATCACACCCACTCACACATCACACCCACTCACACATCACACCCACTCACACATCACACCCACTCACACATCACACCCACTCACACATCACACCCACACTCACACCCACACCCACTCACACATCACACTCACATCACACATCACACTCACTCACACATCACACCCACTCACACATCACACCCGCACCCACTCACACATCACACCCACACTCACACCTCACACCCACACTCACTCACACCTCACACCCACACTCACTCACACATCACACTCACTCACACATCACACCCACACCCACTCACACTCACACCCACTCACACTCACACCCACACTCACACCCACACCCACACCCACTCACACTTCACACCTCCTCACACATCACACCCACACCCACTCACACATCACACCCACACCCACTCACACATCACACCCACACCCACTCACACATCACACCCACACCCACATCACACCCACACCCACATCACACATCACACCCACACCCACATCACACATCACACCCACACCCCACATCACACTCACTCACACATCACACTCACTCACACATCACACCCACACCCACTCACACATCACACTCACATCACACATCACACTCACTCACACATCACACTCACTCACACATCACACTCACTCACACATCACGCCCACTCACACATCACGCCCACTCACACATCACACCCACATTCACATCACACATCACGCCCACTCACACATCACGCCCACTCACACATCACACCCACTCACACATCACACCCACTCACACATCACACCCACTCACACATCACACCCACACTCACACATCACACCCACACTCACACCCACACCCACTCTCACCTCACACCCACACCCACTCACACCTCACACCTCACACCCACACCCCACATCACACTCACTCACACATCACACCCACACCCACTCACACATCACACTCACATCACACATCACACTCACTCACACATCACACCCACACCCACTCACACATCACACTCACATCACACATCACACTCACTCACACATCACACCCACTCACACATCACACCCGCACCCACTCACACATCACACCCACACTCACACCTCACACCCACACTCACTCACACCTCACACCCACACTCACTCACACATCACACTCACTCACACATCACACTCACTCACACATCACACCCACACCCACTCACACTCACATCCACTCACACTCACACCCACACCTCCTCACACATCACACCCACACCCACTCACACATCACACCCACACCCACTCACACATCACACCCACACCCACATCACACATCACACCCACACCCACATCACACATCACACCCACACCCCACATCACACTCACTCACACATCACACTCACTCACACATCACACCCACACCCACTCACACATCACACTCACATCACACATCACACTCACTCACACATCACACCCACTCACACATCACGCCCACTCACACATCACACCCACATTCACATCACACATCACGCCCACTCACACATCACGCCCACTCACACATCACACCCACTCACACATCACACCCACTCACACATCACACCCACTCACACATCACACCCACTCACACATCACACCCACTCACACATCACACCCACACTCACACCCACACCCACTCTCACCTCACACCCACACCCACTCACACCTCACACCTCACACCCACACCCCACATCACACTCACTCACACATCACACCCACACCCACTCACACATCACACACATCACACCCGCTCACACATCACACCCGCTCACACATCACACCCGCTCACACATCACACCCGCTCACACATCACACCCGCTCACACATCACACCCGCTCACACATCACACCCGCTCACACATCACACCCGCTCACACATCACACCCGCTCACACATCACACCCGCTCACACATCACACCCGCTCACACATCACACCCGCTCACACATCACACCCGCTCACACATCACACCCGCTCACACATCACACCCGCTCACACATCACACCCGCTCACACATCACACCCGCTCACACATCACACCCGCTCACACATCACACCCGCTCACACATCACACCCGCTCACACATCACACCCGCTCACACATCACACCCGCTCACACATCACACCCGCTCACACATCACACCCACATTCACATCACACATCACACCCACATTCACATCACACATCACACCCACTCACACATCACACCCACTCACACATCACACCCACTCACACATCACACCCACTCGCACATCACACCCACTCGCACATCACACCCACTCGCACATCACACCCACTCGCACATCACACCCACTCGCACATCACACCCACTCACACATCACACCCACACTCACACCCACACCCACTCACACCTCACACCCACACCCACTCACACATCACACTCACATCACACATCACACTCACTCACACATCACACCCACTCACACATCACACCCACACTCACACCCACACCCACTCACACCTCACACCCACTCACACATCACACCCACTCACACATCACACCCACATTCACATCACACATCACGCCCACTCACACATCACGCCCACTCACACATCACGCCCACTCACACATCACGCCCACTCACACATCACGCCCACTCACACATCACGCCCACTCACACATCACACCCACTCACACATCACACCCACTCACACATCACACCCACTCACACACACACCCACACACACCTCACACCCACACCCACACCCACTCACACCTCACATCACACTCACTCACACATCACACCCACACATCACACATCACACCCACTCACACATCACACCCACTCACACATCACACCCACTCACACATCACACCCACTCACACATCACACCCACTCACACATCACACCCACACTCACACCCACACCCACTCACACCTCACACCCACACCCACTCACACATCACACTCACATCACACATCACACTCACTTCACACATCACACCCACTCACATATCACACCCTCACCCACTCACACATCACACTCACACTCACACATCACACTCACTTCACACATCACACCCACTCACATATCACACCCTCACCCACTCACACATCACACTCACACATCACACTCACACTCACACTCACACTCACACCCACACCCACACTCACACCCACACACACTCACACCCACACTCACACTCACACCCACACACACCCACACCCACACCCACTCACACCTCACACCTCACACCTCACACCCACTCACACATCACACCCACACCCACTCACACATCACACCCACTCACACATCACACCCACACCCACTCACACCTCACGCATCACACTCACACTCACTCACACATCGCGCATCACAGCCGCTCGCGCATCGCACCCGCTCGCGCATCGCACCCGCTCGCGCATCGCACCCGCTCGCGCATCACACCCGCTCGCGCATCACACTCCACGCATCACACTCCACGCATCACACTCCACGCATCACACTCCACGCATCACACTCCACGCATCACACTCCACGCATCACACTCCACGCATCACACTCCACGCATCACACTCCACGCATCACACTCCACGCATCACACTCCACGCATCACACTCCACGCATCACACTCCACGCATCACACTCCACGCATCACACTCCACGCATCACACTCCACGCATCACACTCCACGCATCACACTCACATCCACACTCAACCCACACCCACACTCACACTCCCGCACTCTCACTCACACATCAGACCCACACATCAGACCCACACATCACACCCACACATCACACCCACACATCACACCCACACATCACACCCACACATCACACCCACACATCACACCCACACATCACACCCACACATCACACCCACACACCCGCACTCTCACTCACACTTCACACCCACACACACCCGCACCATCACTCACACATCACACCCACACATCACACATCACACATACACTCACACTCACACATAACACATCACACCCACACACACTCACACCCATACTCACACATCACACCCACACTCACACCCACCCGCACACCCACACTCACACATCACACCCACACATCACACGCAAACTCACACCCACACTCACACATCACACCCACACTCACATCACACCCACACCCACTCACACATCACACCCACACCCACTCACACATCACACCCACTCACACATCACACCCACTCACACATCACACCCACTCACACATCACACCCACACCCACTCACACATCACACCCACACCCACTCACACATCACACCCACACCCACTCACACTCACACCCACACCCACTCACACATTACACCCACACTCACATCACACCCACACCCACTCACACATCGCACCCACTCACACATCGCACCCACTCACACATCGCACCCACTCACACATCGCACCCACTCACACATCACACCCACTCACACATCACACATCACACCCACTCACACATCACACCCACTCACACATCACACCCACTCACACATCACACCCACTCACACATCACACCCACTCACACATCACACCCACTCACACATCACACCCACACTCACACCCACACCCACTCACACATCACACTCACATCACACATCACACTCACTCACACATCACACCCACTCACACATCACACCCGCACCCACTCACACATCACACCCACACTCACACCTCACACCCACACTCACTCACACCTCACACCCACACTCACTCACACATCACACTCACTCACACATCACACCCACACCCACTCACACTCACACCCACTCACACTCACACCCACACTCACACCCACACCCACTCACACTTCACACCTCCTCACACATCACACCCACACCCACTCACACATCACACCCACACCCACTCACACATCACACCCACACCCACTCACACATCACACCCACACCCACATCACACCCACACCCACATCACACATCACACCCACACCCACATCACACATCACACCCACACCCCACATCACACTCACTCACACATCACACTCACTCACACATCACACCCACACCCACTCACACATCACACTCACATCACACATCACACTCACTCACACATCACACTCACTCACACAGCACACTCACTCACACATCACGCCCACTCACACATCACGCCCACTCACACATCACACCCACATTCACATCACACATCACGCCCACTCACACATCACGCCCACTCACACATCACACCCACTCACACATCACACCCACTCACACATCACACCCACTCACACATCACACCCACACTCACACATCACACCCACACTCACACCCACACCCACTCTCACCTCACACCCACACCCACTCACACCTCACACCTCACACCCACACCCCACATCACACTCACTCACACATCACACCCACACCCACTCACACATCACACTCACATCACACATCACACTCACTCACACATCACACCCACACCCACTCACACATCACACTCACACTCACACCTCACACCCACACTCACTCACACCTCACACCCACACTCACTCACACATCACACTCACTCACACATCACACTCACTCACACATCACACCCACACCCACTCACACTCACATCCACTCACACTCACACCCACACCTCCTCACACATCACACCCACACCCACTCACACATCACACCCACACCCACTCACACATCACACCCACACCCACATCACACATCACACCCACACCCACATCACACATCACACCCACACCCCACATCACACTCACTCACACATCACACTCACTCACACATCACACCCACACCCACTCACACATCACACTCACATCACACATCACACTCACTCACACATCACACCCACTCACACATCACGCCCACTCACACATCACACCCACATTCACATCACACATCACGCCCACTCACACATCACGCCCACTCACACATCACACCCACTCACACATCACACCCACTCACACATCACACTCACTCACACATCACACCCACTCACACATCACACCCACTCACACATCACACCCACACTCACACCCACACCCACTCTCACCTCACACCCACACCCACTCACACCTCACACCTCACACCCACACCCCACATCACACTCACTCACACATCACACCCACACCCACTCACACATCACACACATCACACCCGCTCACACATCACACCCGCTCACACATCACACCCGCTCACACATCACACCCGCTCACACATCACACCCGCTCACACATCACACCCGCTCACACATCACACCCGCTCACACATCACACCCGCTCACACATCACACCCGCTCACACATCACACCCGCTCACACATCACACCCGCTCACACATCACACCCGCTCACACATCACACCCGCTCACACATCACACCCGCTCACACATCACACCCGCTCACACATCACACCCGCTCACACATCACACCCGCTCACACATCACACCCGCTCACACATCACACCCGCTCACACATCACACCCGCTCACACATCACACCCGCTCACACATCACACCCGCTCACACATCACACCCGCTCACACATCACACCCGCTCACACATCACACCCGCTCACACATCACACCCACATTCACATCACACATCACACCCACATTCACATCACACATCACACCCACTCACACATCACACCCACTCACACATCACACCCACTCACACATCACACCCACTCGCACATCACACCCACTCGCACATCACACCCACTCGCACATCACACCCACTCGCACATCACACCCACTCACACATCACACCCACACTCACACCCACACCCACTCACACCTCACACCCACACCCACTCACACATCACACTCACATCACACATCACACTCACTCACACATCACACCCACTCACACATCACACCCACACCCACACTCACACCCACACCCACTCACACCTCACACCCACTCACACATCACACCCACTCACACATCACACCCACATTCACATCACACATCACGCCCACTCACACATCACGCCCACTCACACATCACGCCCACTCACACATCACGCCCACTCACACATCACGCCCACTCACACATCACGCCCACTCACACATCACGCCCACTCACACATCACACCCACTCACACATCACACCCACTCACACATCACACCCACTCACACATCACACCCACACTCACACCCACACCCACTCACACCTCACACCCACACCCACACCCACTCACACCTCACATCACACTCACTCACACATCACACCCACACATCACACATCACACTCACTCACACATCACACCCACTCACACATCACACCCACTCACACATCACACCCACTCACACATCACACCCACTCACACATCACACCCACTCACACATCACACCCACACTCACACCCACACCCACTCACACCACACACCCACACCCACTCACACATCACACTCACATCACACATCACACTCACTTCACACATCACACCCACTCACATATCACACCCACTCACATATCACACCCTCACCCACTCACACATCACACTCACACTCACACATCACACTCACTTCACACATCACACCCACTCACATATCACACCCTCACCCACTCACACATCACACTCACACATCACACTCACACTCACACCCACACTCACACCCACACACACTCACACCCACACTCACACTCACACCCACACACACCCACACCCACACCCACTCACACCTCACACCTCACACCTCACACCCACTCACACATCACACCCACACCCACTCACACATCACACCCACTCACACATCACACCCACACCCACTCACACATCACACCCACACCCACATCACACATCACACCCACACCCACTCACACATCACACCCACACCCACTCACATCACACCCACACCCACTCACACATCACACTCACATCACACATCACACCCACTCACACATCACACCCAATCACACATCACACCCAATCACACATCACACCCACTCACACATCACACCCTCACTCACAGCCACACCCACTCACACATCACACTCACATCACACATCACACTCACTCACACATCACACCCACACATCACACCCGCACCCACTCACACATCACACCCACACTCACACCCACACCCAATCACACCTCACACCCACACCCACTCACACATCACACTCACATCACACCCACTCACACATCACACCCACTCACACATCACACCCACTCACACATCACACCCACTCACACATCACACCCACTCACACATCACACCCACTCACACATCACACCCACACTCACACCCACACCCACTCACACCTCACACCCACACCCACTCACACCTCACACCTCACACCCACACCCACTCTCACATCACACATCACTCACTCACACATCACACCCACTCACACATCACACCCGCACCCACTCACACATCACACCCACACTCACACCCACACCCACTCACACCTCACACCCACACCCACTCACACCTCACACCTCACACCCACACCCACTCACACATCACACCCTCACTCACTCACACATCACACCCACACTCACACCCACACCCACTCACACCTCACACTCACACATCACACTCACTCACACATCACACCCACACATCACACCCGCACCCACTCACACATCACACCCACACTCACACCCACACCCACTCACACCTCACACCCACACCCACTCACACATCACACTCACATCACACCCACTCACACATCACACCCACTCACACATCACACCCACTCACACATCACACCCACTCACACATCACACCCACTCACACATCACACCCACTCACACATCACACCCACTCACACATCACACCCACACTCACACCCACACCCACTCACACCTCACACCCACACCCACTCACACCTCACACCTCACACCCACACCCACTCTCACATCACACATCACTCACTCACACATCACACCCGCACCCACTCACACATCACACCCACACTCACACCCACACCCACTCACACCTCACACCCACACCCACTCACACCTCACACCTCACACCCACACCCACTCTCACATCACACATCACTCACTCACACATCACACCCACTCACACATCACACCCGCACCCACTCACACATCACACCCACACTCACACCCACACCCACTCACACCTCACACCCACACCCACTCACACCTCACACCTCACACCCACACCCACTCTCACATCACACATCACTCACTCACACATCACACCCACACTCACACATCACACCCGCACCCACTCACACATCACACCCACACTCACACCCACACCCACTCACACCTCACACCCACACCCACTCACACCTCACACCTCACACCCACACCCACTCTCACATCACACATCACTCACTCACACATCACACCCACACTCACACCCACACCCACTCACACCTCACACCTCACACCTCACACCCACACCCACTCTCACACATCACACATCACTCACTCACACATCACACCCACACTCACACATCACACCCGCACCCACTCACACATCACACCCACACTCACACCCACACCCACTCACACCTCACACCCACACCCACTCACACCTCACACCTCACACCTCACACCCACACCCACTCACTCACACATCACACCCACACTCACACCCACACCCACTCACACCTCACACTCACACCTCACACTCACACTCACACTCACACATCACACATCACTCACTCACACATCACACCCACACTCACACCTCACACTCACACCCACACCCACTCACACCTCACACCCACACCCACTCACACCTCACACCTCACACCTCACACCCACACCCACTCTCACATCACACATCACTCACTCACACATCACACCCACACTCACACCCACACCCACTCACACCTCACACTCACACCTCACACTCACACCTCACACTCACACCTCACACTCACACCTCACACTCACACTCACACTCACACATCACACATCACTCACTCACACATCACACCCACACTCACACTCACACCCACACCCACTCACACCTCACACCCACACCCACTCACACCTCACACCTCACACCCACACCCACTCTCACATCACACATCACTCACTCACACATCACACCCACACTCACACTCACACCCACTCACACCCACACCCACTCTCACACATCACACATCACTCACTCACACATCACACCCACACTCACACCCACACCCACTCACACCCACACCCACTCTCACATCACACATCACTCACTCACACATCACACCCACACTCACACCCACACCCACTCACACCTCACACTCACACCTCACACTCACACTCACACTCACACATCACACATCACTCACTCACACATCACACCCACACTCACACTCACACCCACACCCACTCACACCTCACACCCACACCCACTCACACCTCACACCTCACACCCACACCCACTCTCACATCACACATCACTCACTCACACATCACACCCACACTCACACCCACACCCACTCACACCCACACCCACTCTCACACATCACACATCACTCACTCACACATCACACCCACACTCACACCCACACCCACTCACACCCACACCCACTCTCACACATCACACACTCACACATCACACCCACACTCACACCCACACCCACTCACACCCACACCCACTCTCACATCACACATCACTCACTCACACATCACACCCACACTCACACCCACACCCACTCACACCTCACACCCACACCCACTCACACCTCACACCTCACACCCACACCCACTCTCACATCACACATCACTCACTCACACATCACACCCACACTCACACCCACACCCACTCACACCCACACCCACTCTCACACATCACACATCACTCACTCACACATCACACCCACACTCACACCCACACCCACTCACACCCACACCCACTCTCACACATCACACACTCACACATCACACCCACACTCACACCCACACCCACTCTCACATCACACATCACTCACTCACACATCACACCCACACTCACACCCACACCCACTCACACCTCACACTCACACCTCACACTCACACTCACACTCACACATCACACATCACTCACTCACACATCACACCCACACTCACACTCACACCCACACCCACTCACACCTCACACCCACACCCACTCACACCTCACACCTCACACCCACACCCACTCTCACATCACACATCACTCACTCACACATCACACCCACACTCACACCCACGCCCACTCACACCCACACCCACTCTCACACATCACACATCACTCACTCACACATCACACCCACACTCACACCCACACCCACTCACACCTCACACTCACACCTCACACTCACACTCACACTCACACATCACACATCACTCACTCACACATCACACCCACACTCACACTCACACCCACACCCACTCACACCTCACACCCACACCCACTCACACATCACACCCACACTCACACCCACGCCCACTCACACCCACACCCACTCTCACACATCACACATCACTCACTCACACATCACACCCACACTCACACCCACACCCACTCTCACACATCACACATCACTCACTCACACATCACACCCACACTCACACCCACACCCACTCTCACACCCACACCCACTCTCACATCACACATCACTCACTCACACATCACACCCACACCCACACCCACACCTCACACTCACACTCACACTCACACTCACACTCACACTCACACTCACACTCACACTCACACTCACACTCACACATCACTCCCTCACACCCACACCCACTCTCACATCACACATCACTCACTCGCGCATCACACCCACACTCACACATCACACCCGCACCCACTCACACATCACACCCACACTCACACCCACACCCACTCACACCTCACACCCACACCCACTCACACCTCACACCTCACACCTCACACCCACACCCACTCACTCACACATCACACCCACACTCACACCCACACCCACTCACACCTCACACTCACACCTCACACTCACACTCACACTCACACATCACACATCACTCACTCACACATCACACCCACACTCACACCTCACACTCACACCCACACCCACTCACACCTCACACCCACACCCACTCACACCTCACACCTCACACCCACACCCACTCTCACATCACACATCACTCACTCACACATCACACCCACACTCACACCCACACCCACTCACACCTCACACTCACACCTCACACTCACACCTCACACTCACACTCACACATCACACATCACTCACTCACACATCACACCCACACTCACACTCACACCCACACCCACTCACACCTCACACCCACACCCACTCACACCTCACACCTCACACCCACACCCACTCTCACATCACACATCACTCACTCACACATCACACCCACACTCACACCCACACCCACTCACACCCACACCCACTCTCACACATCACACATCACTCACTCACACATCACACCCACACTCACACCCACACCCACTCACACCCACACCCACTCTCACATCACACATCACTCACTCACACATCACACCCACACTCACACCCACACCCACTCACACCTCACACTCACACCTCACACCTCACACTCACACTCACACTCACACTCACACATCACACATCACTCACTCACACATCACACCCACACTCACACTCACACCCACACCCACTCACACCTCACACCCACACCCACTCACACCTCACACCTCACACCCACACCCACTCTCACATCACACATCACTCACTCACACATCACACCCACACTCACACCCACACCCACTCACACCCACACCCACTCTCACACATCACACATCACTCACTCACACATCACACCCACACTCACACCCACACCCACTCTCACACATCACACACTCACACATCACACCCACACTCACACCCACACCCACTCACACCCACACCCACTCTCACATCACACATCACTCACTCACACATCACACCCACACTCACACCCACACCCACTCACACCTCACACCCACACCCACTCACACCTCACACCTCACACCCACACCCACTCTCACATCACACATCACTCACTCACACATCACACCCACACTCACACCCACACCCACTCACACCCACACCCACTCTCACACATCACACATCACTCACTCACACATCACACCCACACTCACACCCACACCCACTCACACCCACACCCACTCTCACACATCACACACTCACACATCACACCCACACTCACACCCACACCCACTCTCACATCACACATCACTCACTCACACATCACACCCACACTCACACCCACACCCACTCACACCTCACACTCACACCTCACACTCACACTCACACTCACACATCACACATCACTCACTCACACATCACACCCACACTCACACTCACACCCACACCCACTCACACCTCACACCCACACCCACTCACACCTCACACCTCACACCCACACCCACTCTCACATCACACATCACTCACTCACACATCACACCCACACTCACACCCACGCCCACTCACACCCACACCCACTCTCACACATCACACATCACTCACTCACACATCACACCCACACTCACACCCACACCCACTCTCACACATCACACATCACTCACTCACACATCACACCCACACTCACACCCACACCCACTCTCACACCCACACCCACTCTCACATCACACATCACTCACTCACACATCACACCCACACCCACACCCACACCCACACTCACACTCACACTCACACTCACACTCACACTCACACATCACTCCCTCACACCCACACCCACTCTCACATCACACATCACTCACTCGCGCATCACAGCCGCCCGCGCACCACAGCCGCCCGCGCACCACAGCCGCCCGCGCACCACAGCCGCCCGCGCACCACACCCACACTCACACCCACACTCACACCCACACTCACACCCACACTCACACCCACACTCACACCCACACTCACACCCACACTCACACCCACACTCACACCCACACTCACACCCACACTCACACCCACACTCACACCCACACTCACACCCACACTCACACCCACACTCACACCCACACTCACACCCACACTCACACCCACACTCACACCCACACTCACACCCACACTCACACCCACACTCACACCCACACTCACACCCACACTCACACCCACACTCACACCCACACTCACACCCACACTCACACCCACACTCACACCCACACTCACACCCACACTCACACCCACACTCACACCCACACTCACACCCACACTCACACCCACACTCACACCCACACTCACACCCACACTCACACCCACACTCACACCCACACTCACACCCACACTCACACCCACACTCACACCCACACTCACACCCACACTCACACCCACACCCACACCCACACCCACACTCATCCTCACCTCCACCTCCTCCTCTGTCACAGGCAGCGGCACATGATCATCAGTAACACAATCCAAACGCTCATCAGCTCCTGTCGCCATGTAGGAACCAGACATCGAGGAGATGGTGTCGGTACTGACCTGGGAGGAGGTCATTGACATCACAGAGTGTGCTAGACTGCTGCTGGCATCTGAGAGAGAGGGATAGAGAGAGAGAGGAGGAAAGAGAGAGAGAGAGAGAGAGAGAGGCGGTAAGGGGGGCGGTGGAATGAGAAAGAGAGAAGGAAAGGGAGAAGGGCCGAGAGAGAGGGAAACAGAGGGGGGGAAGAGAGAGAGGGAAACAGAGAGGGGGAAGAGAGAGGGCAAGGAAGAGAGAGAGAGGAGGAAAAGGAGACAGGAGAAGTGAGAGAGGAAGGAAGAAAGCGTGAGAGGGGTAGAGAAGGAAGAGAGAGAAGGGGAGATGAGAGAGAGGGGGAGAGAGAGAAAGGGAGGGTGGGAAGAGAGGGAGAGAGGAGGAAAGATAGAGAGAGAGGGAAGGAAGAGAAAAAGAGGGGAGAGAGAGGGGGTGGAAGAGCAAGAGAGAGGAGGAAAGGGAGAGAGAGGAGGCAGAGAGAAAGGGGGAGAGAGAGAGGTGAAAAAGAGAGGGGAGAGGTGGGGGAGGGAAAGAGGGGGGAAGAGAGAGAGGAGGAAAGGAGACAGGAGAAGTGAGAGAGGGGTAGAGAAGGAAGAGAGAGAAGGGGAGATGAAGAGGGGGAGAGAGAGAAAGGGAGAGGGGAGAAGGGGAAAGTGAGGGAAAGAGAGAGATTTGAGAAAGGGAAAGAGAGATGGGAAGAGAGAGAGAGAGAGAGGAGGAAAGGGAGCGAGAGGAGGGAGAGAAAAAGGGGGGAGAAAGTGGGGGAGGGAAAGAGGGGGGAAGAGAGAAATGGGGGCAAAGAGAGAGAGGAGGAAGGAGAGAAAGGAGAAAAGAGAAAGAGAGAGGAGGAGGAGAGAGAGGGGAAAGAGAGAGGGAGGAATAGAGAGAGGGGAAAGAGTGATGGGGAGAGGTAGAGAGAGGGAGAGAGAGAGGGAGAAAGAGAGAGGGAGAGTGGGAGAAGGGGGAAAGAGATAGAAGGAAAGAGAGAGGGATTTGAGAGAGGGGGGAAGAGAGAGAGAGACAGCAGGATCAGAGCAGTCAGAGATAAATAAATATTTCAGAAACACAATCATCGCTCCAAATGTACAGAGCGCCCCAGGGTGGGGACAAGACTCTATACACAGGAGGGTCACTCCGTGCGCACCGCGGGGGTCGCTCCGTGCGCACCGCGGGGGTCGCTCCGTGCGCACCGCGGGGGTCGCTCCGTGCGCACCGCGGGGGTCGCTCCGTGCGCACCGCGGGGGTCACTCCGTGTACACGGTGGGGGTTAATAGTAAATAATAAGAAAACAGCAGAAGAAACAACAAATATTTTGCTTCTGTCTTCACTATAGAGGATACAAAAAACATTCCAGTAATAGTTGCAAATCAGGAGGTGAACGGGAGAAAGGAACTCAGTGAAATTGAATTCAGTAGGGAAACGGTACTGAGCAAATTGATGAATCTGTGGCTGACAAGTCTCCAGGTCCCGATGGACTACATCCTAGGGTCTTATAAGAGGTGACTAATCAGATAGTTGATGAGTTGGTGTTAACTTTCCAAAATTTGCTAGATTCTGGAAAGGCTTCATCAGACTGGAAAGTAGCGAATATAACCCCTCTATTCAAGAAGGGAGGGAAGTAGAAAACAGGAAGCTACAGGTCAGTTAGCTTAATGTCTGTCGTGGGCAAGATATTAAAATTGATCATTATGGAGGTTATATCTGGGCACTTAGAAGAGCTCAAGGCTATTGGGAACAGTCAGCCTGGTTTTGTGAAAGGAAAATAATGTTTAACCAATTTATTGGAGTTTCTTGAAGGAGTAACATGCGCAGTGGATAAAGAGGAGTCTGTAGACGTACTGTGCTAGATTTCCAGAAGGCATTTGATAAGGTGCCACATCAAAGATTATTACGGAAAATAAAAGCTCATAGTGTAGAGGGTAATAGCAAGGATTGAAGATTGGCTGGCTAGCTGGCAGAAAGCAGAGAGTATGCATAAATGGGTCTTCTTCTGATTGGCAGCATGTGATGAGATCTGTATTGGGGCCTCAGCCTTTTAGGATTTACATCAATGACTTAGATGAGGGAGTGAAGACATGGTAGCTCAATTTGTAGATGACACAAAGATAGGAAAGTATGTCATGAAGAGGACATGAGGAGGTTGCAGATGGATAAAGTGTGCAGTTTTGGTCTCCTTATATAAGGAAGGATGTAAATGTATTGGAGGAGGTTCAGAGGAGGTTTACTAGATTGATACCTGGAATGAGTGGGCTGTCTTATGAGGAAAGGTTGGACAGACTGGGCTTGTTTCCACTGGAGTTTAGAAGAGTGAGGGGTGATTTGATTGAAGTTTACAAGATCCTGAACCGTCTTGACAAGGTGGACGTGGAAAGTATGTTTCCCCTTGTGGGTGAGTCCAGAACTAGGGGGCAATGTTTTAAAATTAGGGGTCACCCTTTTAGGACAGAGATAAGATTTTTTTTCCCTCTGAGGGTTGTGCGACTCTGGAACTCGCTGCCTCAGAAGGTGTTGGAGGCGGGGTCATTGAATATTTTTGAGGCAGAGGCAGATAGATTCTTGTTAGGTAAAGGGAATCAAAGGTTACCGGGGTTGGATGGGATGTGGAAATTGAAACACAAGAAGATCAGCCATGATCTTATTGAATGGTGGAGCAGGCTGGAGGGGCCGAATGGTTAACTCCTGTTCCTATTTCTTATGTTCTTATGTTTTACTGGCCAGGATTTTCTGGTCTTGCTGTTGTGGGTAAAGCCCAAAAATGCGGCAAGCCAGCTAAATGTCCATTGACTTTGACAGCACTGGTAAATCCTGCCTGTGGGCAGGACAGGAAGATCCCGCCAACTAAAGGGAAATCCCGCTTCACAAATTTATTGGAGTTTTTTGAGGATGTAACCAGTAAAGTATATAAAGGGGAACCAGTAGATGTAGTATATCTGAATTTCCAAAATGCATTCAATAAGGTGTCAAACAAAAGATTCATACGTGTGGAGTTGGGGGTAATACATTAGCCTGGATGGAGGATTGGTTAGCAGATTGGAAGCAGAGAGTGGACTTAAACGTGGCTTTTTCAAGTTGACAGGTAGTGAATAGTGGAGTGCTACAAGTATCAGTGCTGGGGCCTCAGCTATTTACAATCTATATTAATGACTTAGATGAAGAGACAGAGAGAAATGTATCTAAGTTTGCTTCATGATACAAAGCTAGGTGGAAAGGTAAGCTGTGGGGATGACACAGAGAGGCAGCAAAGAGATATACACAGGTTAAGTGAGTGGGCAACAAGATGGCAGATGGAGTATAATGTGGGCGAGTGGAAGGTTATTCACTTTGGTTGAAAGAATAGAAGAGCTGAATATTTTTTTAAAAGGTGAGAAATTTCTAAGTGTTGATGTTCAAAGAGACTTGGGTTAGCTCATACAAGGAATGCAAAAAGTTAACATACAGGTACAGCAGGTAATTAGAAAGGCAAATGGCCTTTATTGCAAGGGGATTGGATTTTTTTTTTTATTATTCACTTATGAGATGTGGGCTTCGTTGGCTAGGCCAGCATTTATTGTCCATCCCTAATTACCCTTCAGAAGGTGGCAGTGACTGTCTTCTTGAACCACTGCAGTCCATGTGGTGCTCTTAGGGAGGGAGTTCCAGGATTTTGACCCAAAGGAATAAAGGAGTCTTGCTTAAGATGTACAGGGTTTTGGTGAGACCACATCTGGAGTACTGTGTGCAGTTTTGGTCTCCACATTTAAGATATACTTACATTGGAACAGTACAGTGAAGGTTCACTGGATCGGTTCCTATGATGAGAGGCTGAGCAAATTGGGTCTATTTTCTCTGGAGTTTAGAAGAATGAGGTGATCTCATTGATAGGGTGGATGCTGGGAGATTGTTCCTGCTGGTTGGCAAATCTAAAACCCAGGGGCCCAGTCTCAGGATAAGGGGCTGGTCATTTAGGGCTGAGGGGGGGAGAAATTACTTAACTCAAAGGGTTGTGAATCTTTGGAATTCTCTACCCCAGAGGGTTGTGGATGCTCCATCACTGAATATATTTAAGGCTGGGATAGACAGAATGTTGGTCTCTCAGGGAATGAAGTGACATGGGGAGCAGGCAAGAAAATGGAGCTGAAGCTCAAGATCAGCCATGATTGTATTGGATGGTGGAGCAGGTTTGATGGGCCAAATGGTCTACTCCTGCTCCTACACGGTTCATGATACAGTGCAATTCCCATGATCCAAATGTGAAATTTTCGAGGAACAGAATCAGCTCCAAGTTTCTGTGGATTACCTTCAGGTGATGTGATGGTGGAGGAGAGCGGGGTTCCTGTACACGAGGACTGGTCGACAGCTCCAGAAGATGACAGTGTCAGGTTCTCACTCTCAGGAGTTACACCAGAATCCTGAGGGAAAAAGAGATCAGATCAAGGACAATGCATCAAAGATCCTGGCTTGAACATACAGACAAACACAAATTTAAATCCACTGCTAAACTCAACACTAAACACAAAGTCATTTGGAGTCATTGTGGCCTGTGTTTATCTTGGGGTTTGGTATGGGCTCCGTTTATCTTGAGGTCAGTGTAGAGTGTGTTTATTGTGGGGTTTTGAGGTGCCTGTCTTTATCTCGGGATTTAGAAGGGCCTGCATTTCTCATGAGGTTCAGAGAGGCCTGTGTTTATCATGAGGTTCAGAGAGGCCTGTATTTATCATGTGGTTTAGAGAGGCCTATGTTTATCATGTGGTTTAGAGAGGCCTGTGTTTATCATGTGGTTTAGAGAGGCCTGTGTTTATCATGTGGTTCAGAGAGGCCTGTGTTTATCATGAGGTTCAGAGAGGCCTGTGTTTATCATGAGGTTCAGAGAGGCCTGTGTTTATCATGTGGTTTAGAGAGGCCTGTGTTTATCATGTGGTTTAGAGAGGCCTGTGTTTATCATGTGGTTTAGAGAGGCCTGTGTTTACCATGGGGTTTCAAGGGGCTTGTGACTATCATGGGGTTTAGAGGGGCCTGTGTTTATCATGGGGGTTAGAGGGGCCTGTGTTTATCATGGGGTTTAGAGAGGCCTGTGTTTATCATGGGGTTTCAAGGGGCTTGTGTCTATCATGGGGTTTAGAGAGGCCTGTGTTTATCATGGGGTTTAGAGGGGCCTGTGTTTATCATGGGGTTTAGAGGGGCCTGTGTTTATCATGGGGTTTAGAGGGGCCTGTGTTTATCATGGGGGTTAGAGGGGCCTGTGTTTATCATGGGGTTTAGAGGGGCCTGTGTTTATCATGGGGTTTAGAGGGGCCTGTGTTTATCATGGGGGTTAGAGGGGCCTGTGTTTATCATGGGGGTTAGAGGGGCCTGTGTTTATCATGGGGTTTCGAGGGGCTTGTGTCTATCATGGGGTTTAGAGGGGCCTGTGTTTATCATGGGGGTTAGAGGGGCCTGTGTTTATCATGGGGTTTAGAGAGGCCTGTGTTTATCATGGGGTTTCAAGGGGCTTGTGTTTATCATGGGGTTTAGAGAGGCCTGTGTTTATCATGGGGTTTAGAGGGGCCTGTGTTTATCATGGGGTTTAGAGGGGCCTGTGTTTATCATGGGGTTTAGAGGGGCCTGTGTTTATCATGGGGTTTAGAGGGGCCTGTGTTTATCATGGGGGTTAGAGGGGCCTGTGTTTATCATGGGGGTTAGAGGGGCCTGTGTTTATCATGGGGTTTAGAGGGGCCTGTGTTTATCATGGGGGTTAGAGGGGCCTGTGTTTATCATGGGGTTTAGAGGGGCCTGTGTTTATCATGGGGGTTAGAGGGGCCTGTGTTTATCATGGGGTTTAGAGGGGCCTGTGTTTATCACGGGGGTTAGAGGGGCCTGTGTTTATCATGGGGTTTAGAGGGGCCTGTGTTTATCACGGGGGTTAGAGGGGCCTGTGTTTATCATGGGGTTTAGAGGGGCCTGTGTTTATCATAGGGGTTAGAGGGGCCTGTGTTTATCATGGGGGTTAGAGGGGCCTGTGTTTATCATGGGGTTAGAGGGGCCTGTGTTTATCATGGGGTTTAGAGGGGCCTGTGTTTATCATGGGGGTTAGAGAGCTGTTATGATGTTAAAGCTGATGTTAATGCTGAACAAGCCAGATCTCAGGTTGAAATCTACCTCATCGGATCCTGATCTTATTCTTGTATTGTAGGATTGAAGAGGGAAAGCCACTGAACACAAAAGCACAGAACTCCAGTGATAACTTTTTTAAAATTTGAAGAATTAAAATGTTTATTCAAAGATAGGAAAGGGAAAACTTAAACACACAGGATAAAAGATTCACGGTTAGAAAAATCTTACAAAACCCCAAAATAATTTTAGGTATGCAATAAAACTACCTTTTTCAAAAGAGTCCTTATAAATTCTTATCTAACTTAACCATAAATTCCAGGAAATATTACCCAAACCAAGAAAAATTCCTTTCACTTTGAACAGAATTACGATCCACAATTTCCCAGAACAACTCCACACTGATGTGGGTTTTCCAATTTGTTTTTCGGGACAAATATTCTCCTGGCCCAAAACTTGAGTTGCTTTTCTTCAATTCAAAGACTTTGCCAGCTTTTCCAGCATATTCCACACACAGGAATTGGCCTTCAGTGGGAATTCCCCACAACAACTCCCTACAGCAGAAATCCTGTTGTCATAAATACCCTTTTCACCCCTTTCATCTTAGCCCTCCACTGGCTTCAAATATCTCCTTGAAAACTCAGTTTCCCAAATATTGAAACCTTTCATGTTCCTATTTCCCCACTATTTTTGAGTCAATAAAATTTTTAAATGCTTGCTCCTGTTTATTCACTGAATCTCCTGTAAAATGCAAACGTTCTTTCCACGTTTGAAACTCCTTTGAAATGCAATAGTTACACATCAATTTCAACACAAATGCAAATTTCAAATCTACTCTTTACTTATAGGTTAAAACCCACTGTATGACCTCATTACAAAATACAAGCTAACTCCTTCCTACACAGAGGGACCTGGGTGTTCTTGAGCATGAAACATAAAAAGTTAGCATGCAGGTGCAGCAAGTAATTAAGAAGGCAAATGGAATTATGGAATTTTGGCCTGTATTGCTAGGAAGTTGGAGTTTAAAAATAGGGAAGTCTTGTTACAACTGTACAGGGTGTTGGTGAGGCTGCACCTGGAGTACTGTGGACAGTTTTGGTCCCTGTATTTAAGAAAGGGTATACTGGCATTGGAGGCTGTTCAAAACAGATTCACTAAGCTGATTCCTGGGATGAAGGGGCTGACTTATCAAGAATGGCAAAACAGGTTAGGCCTTTATTCATTAGAGATTAGAAGAATGAGAGGTGATCTTATTGAAACATACAAGATTCTGAGGAGGCTTGACAGGGTAGATGTTGAGAAGATGTTTCCACTAGTGGGAGAATCTCAAACTAGGGAACATAGTTACAGAATAAGGGGACACTCATTTAAAACTGAAATGCGAAGGAATTTCTTAACTCAGTGGGTAGTGAATGTCTGGAATTCTCTACCCCAGAGAATTGTGGAGGCTAGATCACTGAAAGCATTTAAAGAGGGGGTAGATACATTTTTGAAATTATTGGGGAGTTGAGGGTTATGAGGAGCTGGCACGAAAGAGGAGTTGAGGCCTGGGGCAGATCAGCCATGATCTTATTGAATGGCGGGGCAGGCTTGAGGGGCCGAATTGCCTAATCCTGCTCCTATTTCTTATGTTTGTGTTCTATAGACAATCTGACTCCAACAGCCTTGCCTTTGACTAACCCTGGCCACCTACAGACACAACTTACCCATACCTACACAGAATAGATACATAAATATAAAAACATACACATATCATCACAGGGGAATCTGTTTATATTGGGGTTTAGAGGGGCCTGTGTTTAACTCAGGGTCAGTTTCGCTGTGTCTATTTTTTGATCAGTGTGGCCTACGTTAATCCTGGGGTTTAGAGGGGCCTTGTTTACCTTAAGATTTTGAGGAGTCCGCGCTTATCTTTGGATTTGGAGGGGCCAGTGATTAACTTGGGTTATTGTGGAACCTGTGTTTACTTTGGGGTTTAGAGAGCCCTGCGCTATCTTGGGGTATATTTGGAATGCTTTATCTTCTGGGGCCTCTGTTGATTTTGGAGTTTAAAGTTTCCCGTATTTATCTTCGGGTTTAGGGGGGCGTCTGTGTTTAACTTGGGGCTTAGGGGGGGCCTGTGTTTATCTTGGGGTTTAGAGGGGCCTGTGTTAAGCAAATAAAACTGAGCCAAGTGTTTAGGGACAGTACCTCAAGTTCCTGAGTGTTTGGTTTTCTGGGGGACACTAGCTCCCCATCGCTGAAGGATTTCTCTTCGTCTTCTTCGTGAAGAATGGAGGAGTTCTGTGAGAGCGACCTTGAGAGAAAGAGTGAATCCTGTCAGCAGAGAGACAGAGACAGAGAAAGAGAAAGTGAGAGAGAGAGAGAGAAAAGGAGATAGAGGTAGCACAAGAGACAGAGAAATACAGATAGAAGGAGAAACAGAGAGAGAAAAAGAGAGAAAGACAGAGAGAATACTCATACTTTTATGTTGGGAGTGAAGGTTTTACTTACTTGGAAGTGCTTTTCTTCAGCTTGAAGCCTGGGTTGGCACTGTCACATGCTCTGTCCAGCGGAGACAAGGTGCGCACAGAAAGAGTCCGTCCATCAGGCCCAAAAGAAGACAGAGGACTGGGTGTATGGCCATCTCTAATCAGGTGAATGGGGGGGGCTGACGGTGAAGGAACAAGGGGGCCATTCAGGGCCTCCAGCAATGAGACAGCCTCATATCCCAAGGGGATGTGGTCAGAGGACTAGAGGAAGGAGCATACATTTACAATCAGTTACCAAACCAACAGCAAAATCCTGCAGATGTTGGAAATCTGAAATACAACGCAGAAAATACTGGAATCGCTCAGCAGGTCAGGTAGCAGCTGTGGAGACAGAGAGGCTGGGATTTTCCGGCCCTGCCAATGGCAGCTAGGCTGGAGGATCCAGCCCAGAGTTAATGGATGGAATTTAGTTGCAGTGACAGAGGTGCTGCCCACGGGTTGGAGAATTGGGGAGGGGTTCCTTGTTGCTTTACCATGGGAGGTAGGATGCAATTATAAGGTAATCAGGCACTTAGCTGGACAGCATCAGACCTTCCACTCAATCAAGACCCCAGTGGGGGCAGAAATCCCTCCCCCGAGAGCAACTGGCCAATCAGAGGGAACGGAGGCCAATGCCAGTAACACACTGGGGTTTTCACCAGCGATCATAGCTGGATCCCTGGAGAGAATTAAGCGGATCGGGATGGGGAACACCCTAGCAAATGGGGGGAGGGGTTTCAGATGCAGTGGAGGGTGGGAGCTTTCAGTGGGTCTCATCCTTCCCACTGCTGGGTCCCTCAATTGAACACCGTGTGCCTTTGAACAAGATACCCCTTGGTGGGCCATCGGTAAACCAGGCAGAGTTTGCTGGGGGGCTCTCTGGAGGCATGGGAGACTCATGCGAGTCCCAGTAAATCCTGAGCCAGTATTAAACCCAGTTAGGCTCAGGGATAATTGATTTCATTAACACGCCTCATTACCTTCCCACCACAAGCAGTTGGATTTCCCGCATTCACCCCTACACACCTCGAATTAAATGCGGGGCAGACAGATGGACCCCCGTGTGCTTCTCAGACCTTACCCACCATCTTGCCTGCTCCAGCAAATTCTGCCCAACATTTCAGGTCAGTGATGGCCCTTGGTCAGAACAACCAAACCAAATTGAATCAAACCCCAACCCGGCCCGGTCCAACCCAACCCAACCCAACGCGACCCGGCCCAACCCAACCCGGCCCAACCCCGCCCAACCCAACACGGCCCAACCCAACACGGCCCGGCCCAACCCAGTCCAACACAACACGGTCCAACCCGGCCCGACCCAACACGGCCCGACCCAACCCAACCCGGTCCAACGCAACCCAACCCGGCCCACCCCAACCCAACACGGCCCGACCCAACCCGACCCGGTCCAACGCAACCCGACCCGGCCCACCCCAACCCGACACGGCCTGACCCAACCCGACACAGCCCGACCCAACCCGACCCGGTCCAACGCAACCCGACCTGGCCCACCCCAACCCGACACGGCCCGACCCAACCCAGCCCAACCCAACCCGGCCCAACCCAACACGGCCCGACTCAACCCAACCCGGCCCAACTCAACCCGGCCCAGTCCAACCCGATCCAATCCAACCAGGCCCAACCCAACCCAGCCCAGTCCAACCCAACCCAACCAGGCCCGACCCAACCAGGCCCGACCCAACCAGGCCCGACCCAACCAGGCCCGACCCAACCAGGCCCGACCCAACCAGGCCCGACCCAACCAGGCCCGACCCAACCAGGCCCGACCCAACCAGGCCCGACCCAACCAGGCCCGACCCAACCAGGCCCGACCCAACCAGGCCCGACCCAACCAGGCCCGACCCAACCCGGTCCGACCCAACCCGGTCCAACCCAACACGGCCCGACCCAACCCAACATGGCCCGACCCAACCCAACCCAACCCGGCCCGACCCAACCCAACACGGCCCGACCCAACCCAACCCAACCAGGCCCAACCCAGCCCAGTCCAACCCAACCCAACCAGGCCCAACCCAACCAGGCCCAACCCAACCAGGCCCAACCCAACCAGGGCCCAACCCAACCAGGCCCAACCCAACCAGGCCCAACCCAACCAGGCCCAACCCAACCCAACACGGCCCAACCCAACACGGCCCAACCCAACACTGCCCGACCCAACCCAACCTGGTCCAACCCAACACTGCCCGACCCAACCCAACCTGGTCCAACCCAACACTGCCTGACCCAACCCAACCTGGTCCAACCCAACACGGCCCGACCCAACCCAACATGGCCCGACCCAATCCAACCAACCCGGCCCGACCCAACCCAACCCAGTCCAACCCAACCCGGCCCCACCCAACCCAACCCGGCCCAACCCAACCTGGTCCAACCCAACCTGGTCCAACCCAACCCAACCCAGTCCAACCTAACCTGGCCCAACCCCAAACCAACCCAACCCAGCCCAACCCTACCCGGCCCAACCCAAACCAAACCCAACCTGGCTCAACCCAACCCAACCCAAACCAGCCCAACCCAACCCAACCCGGTCCAACACAACCAACCGAGTCGAGTCCAGCCCAGCCCAACCCGGCCCAACCCAACCCAACCCGGTCCAACCCAACACAAAACCAACCAACCGAGCCCAGCCCAGCCCAACCCGTCCCAACCCAACCTCGCCTGGCCCAACCCAACCCAGCTCAACCCAACCCCGACCCAACCCTCCCCAACCAGGCCCGACCCGATCCAACCCAAGCCAGTTAATAATTTTAACCCAAGAGGCAAAATGACATTGACCCGTAGCTTGCTGGCGGTGGCAGAGACTGGTTTCAGTGGGCTGAGGGGTACTGATTCTCATTGATCAGAATGTCCTGTTCTTCTCTGTGTCAAACCCACCTATACCCAGACTTCACCACCAGCTTCAAGGTTCTGATTGCAGGTAACATGGGTCTTTTTAATTGTCACCAATTCTACTGCTACTATATTCTGTATGATCTGGTTTCATTTCAGTCCCCCATAATGACAAATATCAGCCCATTCCCTCGAGCAGCAGGTTGGCTCGTGGTCAGGAACCTCCTCCAAACCCACTCCCCACCAGCACACATCCTCAACTCCTGCCACCCCCAGGCTTGGTTCAAGATGATGGGTCTGTACACCTGTCCCTCTGTGCTGCCATAACCACAACCCACCGAATGATCATCAGGCTCAGAAATCTGTGATGCGATCATTGGGTTGTAGCCACTCGGGGTCAGAGGGTCCACTTTCTTCCTCATGGCTCTAATCTGCAGGAGAGCGCGGAATGCTGTGTGTGAAAGAGAGAAAGGAGTTGGTGAACGGTACCCCTTGCTGGGCCCTTGAAACCCCAGCTCGAGGTTCTTTCCACTCCCACATCACCTTTACATCAACATCCACTGCCCCAGAGAACACGACCCCAGGGACTCCCTTCAACTGGGAGGGAATGAGGAGGGACACCTGGATTACTAAGAGGAACACACTGGTTACACAGGGGGACACGCTGGTTACTTTGGGGAACATACTGATTACTGACGTAAACACACTGGTTTACCGAGGGGGAAACACACTGGTTACCGAGGGGGAACACACTGGTTACCGAGGGGGAACACACTGGTTACCGAGGGGAACGCGCTGATTACCGAGGGGAAACACACTGGTTACTGATGTGAACACACTGGTTACAGACGGGAACACACTGGTTACTGAGGGGAACACGCTAGTTACTGAGGGGAACACGCTAGTTACTGATGTGAACACACTGGTTACAATGGGGAACACACTGGTTACAGAGGGGAACATACTGGTTACAGAGGGGAACATACTGGTTACAGAGGGGGAACACACTGGTTACAGAGGGGAACATACTGGTTACCGAGGGGACCCACTGGATACCGAGGGGAACACGCTGGTTACTGATGTGAACACACTGGTTACAGAGGGGAACACACTGGTTACTGAGTGGAACACGCTAGTTACTGATGTGAACACGCTAGTTACTGATGTGAACATACTGGTTACAGAGGGGAACACACTGGTTACAGAGGGGAACACACTGGTTACCGAGGGGAACGCGCTGATTACCGAGGGGAACACGCTGGTTACTGATGTGAACACACTGGTTACAGAGGGGAACACACTGGTTACTGAGGGGAACACGCTAGTTACTGATGTGAACACGCTAGTTACTGATGTGAACACGCTAGTTACTGATGTGAACACACTGGTTACAGAGGGGAACACACTGGTTACAGAGGGGAACATACTGGTTACAGAGGGGGAACACACTGGTTACAGAGGGGAACACACTGGTTACAGAGGGGAACATACTGGTTACCGAGGGGACCCACTGGATACGAGGGGAACACGCTGGTTACTGATGTGAACACACTGGTTACAGAGGGGAACACACTGGTTACTGAGGGGAACACGCTAGTTACTGATGTGAACACACTGGTTACAGAGGGGAACACACTGGTTACAGAGGGGAACACACTGGTTACAGAGGGGAACATACTGGTTACCGAGGGGAACACGCTGGTTACTGATGTGAACACACTGGTTACCGAGGGGAACACGCTGGTTACTGATGTGAACACACTGGTTACCGAGGGGACACACTGGTTACCGAGGGGAACACGCTGGTTACTGATGTGAACACACTGGTTACTGAGGGGAACATGCTGGTTACCAAGGGGAACACACTGGTTAATCTTACGTAAGCGGCAGATTGGGCAGTTGTTGGCCTGGTATCGCAGGGTATCTGCACAGGCATTGCACAGACACAGGTGTCGACATGGTAGGATGAGAGTATCCCGGACATCAGAGAGACACACAACACATTCAGCGCTGTTATCACTGTGCTGATCATCAGCCCCCTGTACAGGCAGAAAGGAAGAGTGAGAAGGTGGAGACGTGGACTGGAAGGGGGTCGGTGGGGGAAAGGGAGAGGGAAGGGAGAGGGGCAGGGGGGGAGGAAAGGGGGTGATGGAGGGGAGGGGGAAGGGAGAGGGGCAGGGGGGAGGAAAGGGGGTGATGGAGGGGAGGGGGAAAGAAAAGAGGAGGAAGGTGAAGTGAAGGGGGGTAGGTTAGAGGAGGGGGAGGGAAGGATGATGAGAGGGGAAAGGGGAGAGGGACGGAAGGATGAAGGGAGGGGATGTTGGAGGGAAGCTTGTGGGCAAGGGGAGAGGAGAATAAAGGTGGAGAAGGGGGATGGGAGAGTGAGGGAAGGGGAGGGGAAGATGAGGGGGTGGAGAAGGGGGAGGAGAGGGTGAGGGCTGGGAGAGGGTGAGGGCTGGGGAGGGGAGGGGAGAGTGAAGGGATCAGGAAGGGGAGGGGTGGGGAAAGGGAGAGTGAGGCGGTGTGGAAGGGAGAGGGTAAGGGGTAGGGGAGTGGGAGGGGAGAGTGATTGGTGGGGGGGGTGGGAGAGTGAGTGGGAGGGCAGGGTGAGGGGGTTGGGAAGGGGGAGGGGAGAGTGAGGGTTGGGGGAGGGGGAGGGTTGATTGAGGGGGGTGGGGAAGGGGGAGGGGAGGTTGAGGGTGGAGAAGAGGGAGGGGCGGTTGAGGGGGTGGGGAAGGGGAAGTTGAGGGGGTGGGGTTGAGGGGATGGGGAGGGGAGGGGTATGGGGAAGGGGGAGGTTGAGGTTGTGGGGGTGGGGAGGTTGAGGGGATGGGGGTGGGGAGGTTGAGGTTGTGGGGGAGGGCAGGTCGAGGGGGTGAGGGTGGGGGAGGGCAGTTGTGGGGGGTGGGGGAGGTTGAGGGGAAGGGGGGGTGGGGGAGGGCAGGTTGTGGGGGTGGGGAGGTTGAGGGGGGTGGGGGTGGGGGTGGGGAGGTTGAGGGCGTGGGGGTGGGGGTG
>JANJGN010002248.1:0-80184 GCA_026770705.1 Isurus oxyrinchus
GGGGATGAGAGAGGGATTTGAACAGGAGGATGAGAATTGTAGGGTCGGGAGGAGGTTACAGAGATAGGGAGGGATGGAGTGAGGGAGGGATTTGAACAGGAGGATGAGAATTGTAGGGGCTAGCGGACTTTACAGAGATAGGGAGTGAGGGGGGTGAGGGAGGCATTTGAACAGGAGGATGAGAATTGTAGGGGCTAGAGGAGGTTACAGAGATAGGGAGGGAGGGGGTGAGGGAGGGATTTGAACAGGAGGATGAGAATTGTAGGTGCTGGAGGAGGTTACAGCGATAGGGTGGGAGGGGGTGAGGGAGGGATTTGAACAGGGGGATGAGAATTGTGGGGGCTGGAGGAGGTTACAGAGATAGGGAGTGAGGGGTTGGAACAGGAGGATGAGAATTGTAGGGACTGGAGGAGGTTACAGAGATAGGGAGGGAGGGGGTGAGGGAGGGATTTGAACAGGAGGATGAGAATTGTAGGGGCTGGAGGAGGTTACAGAGATAGGGAGGGAGGGATTGGAACAGGAGGATGAGAATTGTAGGGGCTGGAGGAGGTTACAGAGATAGTGAGGGAGGGGGTGAGGGAGGGATTTGAACAGAAGGATGAGGAGTTACTGAAATAGGGAGGGAGGGATTTGAACATGAGGAGGAGAATTGTAGGGGCTGGAGGAGGTTACAGAGATAAGGAGTGAGGGGGTGAGTGAGGGATTTGAACAGGAGGAGGAGAATTGTAGGGGCTGGAGGAGGTTACAGAGATAGGGAGGGAGGGGGGTGAGGAAGGGATTTGAACAGCATGATGAGAATTGTAGGGGCTGGAGGATGTTACAGAGATAGGGAGTGAGGGGTTGAGGGAGGGATTTGAACAGGAGGATGAGAATTGTAGGGGAGGGGGAGGTTACAGGGATAGTGAGGGAGGGTGTCAGGGAGTGATTTGAACAGGAGGATGAGAATTGTAGGGGCTGGAGGAGGTTACAGAGATAAGGAGGGAGGGGGTGAGAGAGGGAGTTGAACAGGAGGATGAGGATTGTAGGGGCTCGAAGACTACAGAGATTGGGAGGGAGTGGTGTGAGGGAGGGCATGAACAGGAGAATGAGAATTGTAGGGTTGGAGGAGGTTACGGAGATAGGGAGGGAGGGATTGGAACAGGAGGATGAGAATTGTAGGGGCTGGAGGAGGTTACAGAGATAGGGAGGGAGTGGGTTAGGAAGGGATTTGAGCAGAAGGATGAGAATTGTTGGAGCTGGAGGAGGTTACAGGGATAGGGAGGGAGGGTGTGAGGGAGGGATTTGAACAGGAGGATCAGAATTGTAGGGGTTGGAGGAGGTTACAGAGATAGGGAGGGAGGGGGTGAGGGAGGGATTTGAACAGGAGGATGAGAATTGTAGGGGCTGGAGGAGGTTACAGAGATAGGGAGGGTGGGTGAGGGAGGGATTTGAACAGGAGGATGAGAATTGTAGGGGCTGGAGGAGGTTACAGAGATAGGGAGGGTGGGTGAGGGAGGGATTTGAACAGGAGGATGAGAATTGTAGGGGCTGGAGGAGGTTACAGAGATATGGAGGGAGGGGGTGAGGGAGGGATTTGAACAGCAAGTTGTGAATTGCAGGGGCTGGAGGAGGTTACAGAGATAAGAAGGGAGGGGGTGAGGTGAGGGATTTGAACAGGAGGAGGAGAATTGTTGGGGCTGGAGTAGGTTACAGAGATAGGGAGGGAGGGGGTGAGGGAGGGATTTGAACAGGAGGATGAGAATTGTAGGGTCTGGAAGAGGTTACAGAGTTAGGGAGGGAGGGGATGAGTGAGGGATTTGAGCAGGAGAATGAGAATAGTAGGGGCTGGAGGAGGTTACAGAGATAGGGAGGGAGGGGGTGAGTGAGGGATTTGAACAGGAGGATGAGAAGTGTAGGTGCTGGAGGAGGTTACAGAGATAGGGAGGGAGGGGATGAGGGACGGATTTGAACAAGAGGATGAGAATTGTAGCGGCTGGAGGAGGTTACAGAGATAGGGAGGGAGGGGAGAGAGGGATTTGAACAGGAGGATGAGAATTGTAGGGGCTGGAGGAGGTTACAGAGATAGGGAGAGAGTGCGTGAGGGAGGGCTTTGAACAGGAGGGTGAGAATTGTAGGCGCTGGAGGAGGTTACAGAGATAGGGAGGGAGGGGATGAGGGACGGATTTGAACAAGAGGATGAGAATTGTAGGGGCTGGAGGAGGTTACATAGATAGGGACGGAGGGGCTGAGGGAGGGATGGGAACAGGAGCATGGGAATTGTAGGGGCTGGAGGAGGTTACAGAGATAGTGAGGGAGGGGACGAGGGAGGGATGGGAACAGAAGGATGAGAATTGTAGCGGCTGAGGAGTTACTGAAATTGGGAGGGAGGGATTTGAACATGAATAGGAGAATTGTAGGGGCTGGAGGAGGTTACAGAGATAGGGAGGGAGGGGGTGAGCGAGGGATTTAAACAGGAGAATTGGAATTGTAGAGTCTGGAGGCGTTTGCAGAGATAGGGCGGGAAGGGGTGAGGGAGGGCATGAACAGGAGGATGAGAATTGTAGGGGCTGGAGGAGGTTACAGAGATAGGAGGGAGGGGGTGAGAGGGATTTGAACAGGGGGGTGAGAATTGTAGGGGTTGGAGGAGGTTACAGAGATAGGGAGGGAGGGGGTGAGGGAGGGATTTGAACAGGAGGATGAGAATTGTAGGGGCTGGAGGAGGTTGCAGAGATAGGGAGGGAGGGGGTGAGGGACGGATTTGAACAGGGGGATGAGAATTGTGGGGGCTGGAGGAGGTTACAGAGATAGGGAGGGAGGGGTTGGAACAGGAGGATGAGAATTGTAGGGGCTGGAGGAGGTTACAGAGATAGGGAGGGAGGGGGTGAGGGAGGGATTTGAACAGGAGGATGAGAATTGTAGGGACTGGAGGGGTTACAGAGATAGGGAGGGAGGGGGTGAGGGAGGGATTTGAACAGAAGGATGAGAATTGTAGCGGTTGAGGAGTTACTGAAATAGGGAGGGAGGGATTTGAACATGAGGAGGAGAATTGTAGGGGCTGGAGGAGGTTACAGAGATAAAGAGTGAGGGGGTGAGTGAGGGATTTGAACAGGAGGAGGAGAATTGTAGGGGCTGGAGGAGGTTACAGAGATAGGGAGGGAGGGGGTGCGGGAGGGATTTGAACAGGAGGATGAGAATTGTAGGGGCTCGCGGACTTTACAAAGATAGGGAGGAGGGGTGTGAGGGAGGGCATGAACAGGAGGATAAGAATTGTAGGGGAGGAGGAGGTTACAGAGATATGGATGGAGTGCGTGAGGGAGGGATTTGAACATGAGGGTGAGAATTGTAGGGGCTCGAGGACTTTACAGAGATAGGGAGGGAGAGGGTGAGGTAAGGATTTGAACAGGAGGATTAGAATTGTAGGGGCTGGAGGAGGTTACAGAGATAGGGAGGGAGGGATTTGAACAGGAGGAGGAGAATTGTGGGGGCTGGAGGAGGTTACAGAGATAAGGAGGGCAGGGGTTAAGGAGGGATTTGAACAAAAGGATGAGAATTGTAGAGTCTGGAGGAGCTTCCAGAGATAGGGAGGGAGGGGGTGAGGGAGGGATTTGAACAGGAAGGTGAGAATTGTAGGGGCTGGAGGAGGTGACAGAGATAGGGAGGGAGGGGGTGAGGGAGGGATTTGAACAGGAGGATGAGAATTGTAGGGGCTGGAGGAGGTTACAGAGATAGGGGGGGAGGGGATGAGGGAGGGATTTGAATAGGAGGATGAGAATTGTAGGGGCTGGAGGAGGTTACAGAGATAGGGAGGGAGGGGGTGAGGGAGGGATTTGAACAGGAGGATGAGAATTGTAGGGGCTGGAGGAGGTTACAGAGATAGGGAGGGAGGGATTTGAACAGAAGGATGAGAATTGTAGCGGCTGAGGAGTTACTGAAATAGGGAGGGAGGGATTTGTATTTGCGGAGGAGAATTGTAGGGGCTGGAGGATGTTACAGAGATAGGGAGGATGAGGAAGGGATTTGAACAGCATGATGAGAATTGTAGGGGCAGGGGGAGGTTACAGGGATAGTGAGGGAGGGTGTGAGGGAGTGATTTGAACAGGAGGATGTGAATTGTAGGGGCTGGAGACGGTTACAGAGATAGGGAGGGAGGGGGTGAGGGAGGGATTTGAACAGGAGGATGAGAATTTTAGGGGCTGGGGGAGGTTACAGAGATAGGGAGGGAGGGGGTGAGGGAGGGATTTGAACAGGAGGATGCGAATTGTATAGGCTAGAGGAGGTTACAGAAATAGGGAGAGTGGGGGTGAGGGAGGGATTTGAACAGGAGGATGAGACCTGTAGGAGCTGGAGGAGGTTACAGAGATAGGGAGGGGGTGAGGGAGGGATTTGAATAGGAGGATGAGAATTGTAGGGGCTGGAGTAGGTTCAGAGATAGGGAGGGAGGGGGTGAAGGAGGGATTTGAGCAGGAGGATGAGAATTGTAGGGGCTGGAGGAGGTTACAGAGATAGGGAGGGATGGGTTGAGGGATGGATTTGAACAGGAGGATGAGAATTGTAGGGGCTGGAGGAGGTACAGAGATAGGGAGGGAGGGGGTGAGGGAGGGATTTGAGCAGGAGGATGAGAATTGTAGGGGCTGGAGGAGGTTAGAGAGATAGGGAGGGAGGGGGTGAGGGAGGGATTGGAACAGGAGAATGAGAATTGTAGGGGCTGGAGGAAGTTACAGAGATAGGGAGGTAGTGCGTGAGGGAGGGCTTTGATCAGGAGGATGAGAATTGTAGGCGCTGGAGGAGGTTACAGAGATAGGGAGGGAGTGGTTGAGGGAGGGATTTGTACAGGAGAATTGGAATTGTAGAGGCTGGAGGAGGTTACAGAGATAGGGAGGGAAGCGTTGAGGGAGGGCATGAACAGGAGGATGAGAATTGTACGGGCTGGAGGAGGTTACAGATAGGGAGGGAGGGGCTGCGGGAGGGATTTAAACAGGAGGATGAGAATTGTAGGGGCTCGAGGACTTTACAAAGATAGGGAGGAGGGATGTGAGGGAGGGCATGAACAGGAGGATGAGAATTGTAGGTGTGGAGGAGGTTACAGAGCTAGGGATGGAGTGTGTGAGGGAGGGATTTGAACATGAGGGTGAGAATTGTAGGAGCTGGAGGAGGTTACAGAGATTGGGAGGGAGGGGGTGAGGGAGGGATTTGAACAGGAGGATGAGAATTGTAGGGGCTGGAGGAGGTTACAGAGATAGGGAGGGAGGGGGTGAGGGAGGGATTTGAACAGATGGATGAGAATCGTAGGGGCTGGAGGAGGTTACAGAGTTAGGGAGGGGATGACGGAGGGATTTGAACAGGAGGATGAGAATTGTAGGGTCGGGAGGAGGTTACAGAGATAGGGAGGGATGGAGTGAGGGAGGGATTTGAACAGGAGGATGAGAATTGTAGGGGCTCGCGGACTTTACAGAGATAGGGAGTGAGGGGGGTGAGGGAGGCATTTGAACAGGAGGATGAGAATTGTAGGGGCTAGAGGAGGTTACAGAGATAGGGAGGGAGGGGGTGAGGGAGGGATTTGAACAGGAGGATGAGAATTGTAGGTGCTGGAGGAGGTTACAGCGATAGGGAGGGAGGGGGTGAGGGAGGGATTTGAACAGGGGGATGAGAATTGTGGGGGCTGGAGGAGGTTACAGAGATAGGGAGTGAGGGGTTGGAACAGGAGGATGAGAATTGTAGGGACTGGAGGAGGTTACAGAGATAGGGAGGGAGGGGGTGAGGGAGGGATTTGAACAGGAGGATGAGAATTGTAGGGGCTGGAGGAGGTTACAGAGATAGGGAGGGAGGGATTGGAACAGGAGGATGAGAATTGTAGGGGCTGGAGGAGGTTACAGAGATAGTGAGGGAGGGGGTGAGGGAGGGATTTGAACAGAAGGATGAGGAGTTACTGAAATAGGGAGGGAGGGATTTGAACATGAGGAGGAGAATTGTAGGGGCTGGAGGAGGTTACAGAGATAAGGAGTGAGGGGGTGAGTGAGGGATTTGAACAGGAGGAGGAGAATTGTAGGGGCTGGAGGAGGTTACAGAGATAGGGAGGGAGGGGGGTGAGGAAGGGATTTGAACAGCATGATGAGAATTGTAGGGGCTGGAGGATGTTACAGAGATAGGGAGTGAGGGGTTGAGGGAGGGATTTGAACAGGAGGATGAGAATTGTAGGGGCTGGAGGAGGTTACAGAGCTAAGGAGGGAGGGGGTGAGAGAGGGAGTTGAACAGGAGGATGAGGATTGTAGGGGCTCGAAGACTACAGAGATTGGGAGGGAGTGGTGTGAGGGAGGGCATGAACAGGAGAATGAGAATTGTAGGGTTGGAGGAGGTTACGGAGATAGGGAGGGAGGGATTGGAACAGGAGGATGAGAATTGTAGGGGCTGGAGGAGGTTACAGAGATAGGGAGGGAGGGAGTTAGGAAGGGATTTGAGCAGAAGGATGAGAATTGTTGGAGCTGGAGGAGGTTACAGGGATAGGGAGGGAGGGGGTGAGGGAGGGATTTGAACAGGAGGATCAGAATTGTAGGGGTTGGAGGAGGTTACAGAGATAGGGAGGGAGGGGGTGAGGGAGGGATTTGAACAGGAGGATGAGAATTGTAGGGGCTGGAGGAGGTTACAGAGATAGGGAGGGTGGGTGAGGGAGGGATTTGAACAGGAGGATGAGAATTGTAGGGGCTGGAGGAGGTTACAGAGATAGGGAGGGTGGGTGAGGGAGGGATTTGAACAGGAGGATGAGAATTGTAGGGGCTGTAGGAGGTTACAGAGATATGGAGGGAGGGGGTGAGGGAGGGATTTGAACAGCAAGTTGTGAATTGCAGGGGCTGGAGGAGGTTACAGAGATAAGAAGGGAGGGGGTGAGGTGAGGGATTTGAACAGGAGGAGGAGAATTGTTGGGGCTGGAGTAGGTTACAGAGATAGGGAGGGAGGGGGTGAGGGAGGGATTTGAACAGGAGGATGAGAATTGTAGGGTCTGGAAGAGGTTACAGAGTTAGGGAGGGAGGGGATGAGTGAGGGATTTGAGCAGGAGAATGAGAATAGTAGGGGCTGGAGGAGGTTACAGAGATAGGGAGGGAGGGGGTGAGTGAGGGATTTGAACAGGAGGATGAGAAGTGTAGGTGCTGGAGGAGGTTACAGAGATAGGGAGGGAGGGGATGAGGGACGGATTTGAACAAGAGGATGAGAATTGTAGCGGCTGGAGGAGGTTACAGAGATAGGGAGGGAGGGGAGAGAGGGATTTGAACAGGAGGATGAGAATTGTAGGGGCTGGAGGAGGTTACAGAGATAGGGAGAGAGTGCGTGAGGGAGGGCTTTGAACAGGAGGGTGAGAATTGTAGGCGCTGGAGGAGGTTACAGAGATAGGGAGGGAGGGGATGAGGGACGGATTTGAACAAGAGGATGAGAATTGTAGGGGCTGGAGGAGGTTACATAGATAGGGACGGAGGGGCTGAGGGAGGGATGGGAACAGGAGCATGGGAATTGTAGGGGCTGGAGGAGGTTACAGAGATAGTGAGGGAGGGGACGAGGGAGGGATGGGAACAGAAGGATGAGAATTGTAGCGGCTGAGGAGTTACTGAAATTGGGAGGGAGGGATTTGAACATGAATAGGAGAATTGTAGGGGCTGGAGGAGGTTACAGAGATAGGGAGGGAGGGGGGTGAGCGAGGGATTTAAACAGGAGAATTGGAATTGTAGAGTCTGGAGGCGTTTGCAGAGATAGGGCGGGAAGGGGTGAGGGAGGGCATGAACAGGAGGATGAGAATTGTAGGGGCTGGAGGAGGTTACAGAGATAGGAGGGAGGGGGTGAGAGGGATTTGAACAGGGGGGTGAGAATTGTAGGGGTTGGAGGAGGTTACAGAGATAGGGAGGGAGGGGGTGAGGGAGGGATTTGAACTTGAGGATGAGAATTGTAGGGGCTGGAGGAGGTTGCAGAGATAGGGAGGGAGGGGGTGAGGGACGGATTTGAACAGGGGGATGAGAATTGTGGGGGCTGGAGGAGGTTACAGAGATAGGGAGGGAGGGGTTGGAACAGGAGGATGAGAATTGTAGGGGCTGGAGGAGGTTACAGAGATAGGGAGGGAGGGGGTGAGGGAGGGATTTGAACAGGAGGATGAGAATTGTAGGGACTGGAGGGGTTACAGAGATAGGGAGGGAGGGGGTGAGGGAGGGATTTGAACAGGAGGATGAGAATTGTAGCGGTTGAGGAGTTACTGAAATAGGGAGGGAGGGATTTGAACATGAGGAGGAGAATTGTAGGGGCTGGAGGAGGTTACAGAGATAAGGAGTGAGGGGGTGAGTGAGGGATTTGAACAGGAGGAGGAGAATTGTAGGGGCTGGAGGAGGTTACAGAGATAGGGAGGGAGGGGGGTGAGGAAGGGATTTGAACAGCATGATGAGAATTGTAGGGGCTGGAGGATGTTACAGAGATAGGGAGTGAGGGGGTGAGGGAGGGATTTGAACAGGAGGATGAGAATTGTAGGGGAGGGGGAAGTTACAGGGATAGTGAGGGAGGGTGTCAGGGAGTGATTTGAACAGGAGGATGAGAATTGTAGGGGCTGGAGGAGGTTACAGAGATAGGGAGGGAGGGGGTGAGAGAGGGAGTTGAACAGGAGGATGAGGATTGTAGGGGCTCGAAGACTTTACAGAGATTGGGAGGGAGTGGTGTGAGGGAGGGCATGAACAGGAGAATGAGAATTGTAGGGGTGGAGGAGGTTAGAGCTAGGGATGGAGTGTGTGAGGGAGGGATTTGAACATGAGGGTGAGAATTGTAGGAGCTGGAGGAGGTTACAGAGATTGGGAGGGAGGGGGTGAGGGAGGGATTTGAACAGGAGGATGAGAATTGTAGGGGCTGGAGGAGGTTACAGAGATAGGGAGGGAGGGGGTGAGGGAGGGATTTGAACAGATGGATGAGAATCGTAGGGGCTGGAGGAGGTTACAGAGTTAGGGAGGGGATGAGAGAGGGATTTGAACAGGAGGATGAGAATTGTAGGGTCGGGAGGAGGTTACAGAGATAGGGAGGGATGGAGTGAGGGAGGGATTTGAACAGGAGGATGAGAATTGTAGGGGCTAGCGGACTTTACAGAGATAGGGAGTGAGGGGGGTGAGGGAGGCATTTGAACAGGAGGATGAGAATTGTAGGGGCTAGAGGAGGTTACAGAGATAGGGAGGGAGGGGGTGAGGGAGGGATTTGAACAGGAGGATGAGAATTGTAGGTGCTGGAGGAGGTTACAGCGATAGGGTGGGAGGGGGTGAGGGAGGGATTTGAACAGGGGGATGAGAATTGTGGGGGCTGGAGGAGGTTACAGAGATAGGGAGTGAGGGGTTGGAACAGGAGGATGAGAATTGTAGGGACTGGAGGAGGTTACAGAGATAGGGAGGGAGGGGGTGAGGGAGGGATTTGAACAGGAGGATGAGAATTGTAGGGGCTGGAGGAGGTTACAGAGATAGGGAGGGAGGGATTGGAACAGGAGGATGAGAATTGTAGGGGCTGGAGGAGGTTACAGAGATAGTGAGGGAGGGGGTGAGGGAGGGATTTGAACAGAAGGATGAGGAGTTACTGAAATAGGGAGGGAGGGATTTGAACATGAGGAGGAGAATTGTAGGGGCTGGAGGAGGTTACAGAGATAAGGAGTGAGGGGGTGAGTGAGGGATTTGAACAGGAGGAGGAGAATTGTAGGGGCTGGAGGAGGTTACAGAGATAGGGAGGGAGGGGGGTGAGGAAGGGATTTGAACAGCATGATGAGAATTGTAGGGGCTGGAGGATGTTACAGAGATAGGGAGTGAGGGGTTGAGGGAGGGATTTGAACAGGAGGATGAGAATTGTAGGGGAGGGGGAGGTTACAGGGATAGTGAGGGAGGGTGTCAGGGAGTGATTTGAACAGGAGGATGAGAATTGTAGGGGCTGGAGGAGGTTACAGAGATAAGGAGGGAGGGGGTGAGAGAGGGAGTTGAACAGGAGGATGAGGATTGTAGGGGCTCGAAGACTACAGAGATTGGGAGGGAGTGGTGTGAGGGAGGGCATGAACAGGAGAATGAGAATTGTAGGGTTGGAGGAGGTTACGGAGATAGGGAGGGAGGGATTGGAACAGGAGGATGAGAATTGTAGGGGCTGGAGGAGGTTACAGAGATAGGGAGGGAGTGGGTTAGGAAGGGATTTGAGCAGAAGGATGAGAATTGTTGGAGCTGGAGGAGGTTACAGGGATAGGGAGGGAGGGGGTGAGGGAGGGATTTGAACAGGAGGATCAGAATTGTAGGGGTTGGAGGAGGTTACAGAGATAGGGAGGGAGGGGGTGAGGGAGGGATTTGAACAGGAGGATGAGAATTGTAGGGGCTGGAGGAGGTTACAGAGATAGGGAGGGTGGGTGAGGGAGGGATTTGAACAGGAGGATGAGAATTGTAGGGGCTGGAGGAGGTTACAGAGATAGGGAGGGTGGGTGAGGGAGGGATTTGAACAGGAGGATGAGAATTGTAGGGGCTGGAGGAGGTTACAGAGATATGGAGGGAGGGGGTGAGGGAGGGATTTGAACAGCAAGTTGTGAATTGCAGGGGCTGGAGGAGGTTACAGAGATAAGAAGGGAGGGGGTGAGGTGAGGGATTTGAACAGGAGGAGGAGAATTGTTGGGGCTGGAGTAGGTTACAGAGATAGGGAGGGAGGGGGTGAGGGAGGGATTTGAACAGGAGGATGAGAATTGTAGGGTCTGGAAGAGGTTACAGAGTTAGGGAGGGAGGGGATGAGTGAGGGATTTGAGCAGGAGAATGAGAATAGTAGGGGCTGGAGGAGGTTACAGAGATAGGGAGGGAGGGGGTGAGTGAGGGATTTGAACAGGAGGATGAGAAGTGTAGGTGCTGGAGGAGGTTACAGAGATAGGGAGGGAGGGGATGAGGGACGGATTTGAACAAGAGGATGAGAATTGTAGCGGCTGGAGGAGGTTACAGAGATAGGGAGGGAGGGGAGAGAGGGATTTGAACAGGAGGATGAGAATTGTAGGGGCTGGAGGAGGTTACAGAGATAGGGAGAGAGTGCGTGAGGGAGGGCTTTGAACAGGAGGGTGAGAATTGTAGGCGCTGGAGGAGGTTACAGAGATAGGGAGGGAGGGGATGAGGGACGGATTTGAACAAGAGGATGAGAATTGTAGGGGCTGGAGGAGGTTACATAGATAGGGACGGAGGGGCTGAGGGAGGGATGGGAACAGGAGCATGGGAATTGTAGGGGCTGGAGGAGGTTACAGAGATAGTGAGGGAGGGGACGAGGGAGGGATGGGAACAGAAGGATGAGAATTGTAGCGGCTGAGGAGTTACTGAAATTGGGAGGGAGGGATTTGAACATGAATAGGAGAATTGTAGGGGCTGGAGGAGGTTACAGAGATAGGGAGGGAGGGGGTGAGCGAGGGATTTAAACAGGAGAATTGGAATTGTAGAGTCTGGAGGCGTTTGCAGAGATAGGGCGGGAAGGGGTGAGGGAGGGCATGAACAGGAGGATGAGAATTGTAGGGGCTGGAGGAGGTTACAGAGATAGGAGGGAGGGGGGTGAGAGGGATTTGAACAGGGGGGTGAGAATTGTAGGGGTTGGAGGAGGTTACAGAGATAGGGAGGGAGGGGGTGAGGGAGGGATTTGAACAGGAGGATGAGAATTGTAGGGGCTGGAGGAGGTTGCAGAGATAGGGAGGGAGGGGGTGAGGGACGGATTTGAACAGGGGGATGAGAATTGTGGGGGCTGGAGGAGGTTACAGAGATAGGGAGGGAGGGGTTGGAACAGGAGGATGAGAATTGTAGGGGCTGGAGGAGGTTACAGAGATAGGGAGGGAGGGGGTGAGGGAGGGATTTGAACAGGAGGATGAGAATTGTAGGGACTGGAGGGGTTACAGAGATAGGGAGGGAGGGGGTGAGGGAGGGATTTGAACAGAAGGATGAGAATTGTAGCGGTTGAGGAGTTACTGAAATAGGGAGGGAGGGATTTGAACATGAGGAGGAGAATTGTAGGGGCTGGAGGAGGTTACAGAGATAAAGAGTGAGGGGGTGAGTGAGGGATTTGAACAGGAGGAGGAGAATTGTAGGGGCTGGAGGAGGTTACAGAGATAGGGAGGGAGGGGGGTGAGGAAGGGATTTGAACAGCATGATGAGAATTGTAGGGGCTGGAGGATGTTACAGAGATAGGGAGTGAGGGGGTGAGGGAGGGATTTGAACAGGAGGATGAGAATTGTAGGGGAGGGGGAAGTTACAGAGATAGTGAGGGAGGGTGTCAGGGAGTGATTTGAACAGGAGGATGAGAATTGTAGGGGCTGGAGGAGGTTACAGAGATAGGGAGGGAGGGGGTGAGAGAGGGAGTTGAACAGGAGGATGAGGATTGTAGGGGCTCGAAGACTTTACAGAGATTGGGAGGGAGTGGTGTGAGGGAGGGCATGAACAGGAGAATGAGAATTGTAGGGGTGGAGGAGGTTAGAGCTAGGGATGGAGTGTGTGAGGGAGGGATTTGAACATGAGGGTGAGAATTGTAGGAGCTGGAGGAGGTTACAGAGATTGGGAGGGAGGGGGTGAGGGAGGGATTTGAACAGGAGGATGAGAATTGTAGGGGCTGGAGGAGGTTACAGAGATAGGGAGGGAGGGGGTGAGGGAGGGATTTGAACAGGGGGATGCGAATCGTAGGGGCTGGAGGAGGTTACAGAGTTAGGGAGGGGATGAGGGAGGGATTTGAACAGGAGGATGAGAATTGTAGGGTCGGGAGGAGGTTACAGAGATAGGGAGGGATGGAGTGAGGGAGGGATTTGAACAGGAGGATGAGAATTGTAGGGGCTAGCGGACTTTACAGAGATAGGGAGTGAGGGGGGTGAGGGAGGCATTTGAACAGGAGGATGAGAATTGTAGGGGCTAGAGGAGGTTACAGAGATAGGGAGGGAGGGGGTGAGGGAGGGATTTGAACAGGAGGATGAGAATTGTAGGTGCTGGAGGAGGTTACAGCGATAGGGAGGGAGGGGGTGAGGGAGGGATTTGAACAGGGGGATGAGAATTGTGGGGGCTGGAGGAGGTTACAGAGATAGGGAGTGAGGGGTTGGAACAGGAGGATGAGAATTGTAGGGACTGGAGGAGGTTACAGAGATAGGGAGGGAGGGGGTGAGGGAGGGATTTGAACAGGAGGATGAGAATTGTAGGGGCTGGAGGAGGTTACAGAGATAGGGAGGGAGGGATTGGAACAGGAGGATGAGAATTGTAGGGGCTGGAGGAGGTTACAGAGATAGTGAGGGAGGGGGTGAGGGAGGGATTTGAACAGAAGGATGAGGAGTTACTGAAATAGGGAGGGAGGGATTTGAACATGAGGAGGAGAATTGTAGGGGCTGGAGGAGGTTACAGAGATAAGGAGTGAGGGGGTGAGTGAGGGATTTGAACAGGAGGAGGAGAATTGTAGGGGCTGGAGGAGGTTACAGAGATAGGGAGGGAGGGGGGTGAGGAAGGGATTTGAACAGCATGATGAGAATTGTAGGGGCTGGAGGATGTTACAGAGATAGGGAGTGAGGGGTTGAGGGAGGGATTTGAACAGGAGGATGAGAATTGTAGGGGAGGGGGAGGTTACAGGGATAGTGAGGGAGGGTGTCAGGGAGTGATTTGAACAGGAGGATGAGAATTGTAGGGGCTGGAGGAGGTTACAGAGATAAGGAGGGAGGGGGTGAGAGAGGGAGTTGAACAGGAGGATGAGGATTGTAGGGGCTCGAAGACTACAGAGATTGGGAGGGAGTGGTGTGAGGGAGGGCATGAACAGGAGAATGAGAATTGTAGGGTTGGAGGAGGTTACGGAGATAGGGAGGGAGGGATTGGAACAGGAGGATGAGAATTGTAGGGGCTGGAGGAGGTTACAGAGATAGGGAGGGAGGGGGTGAGGGAGGGATTTGAACAGGAGGATCAGAATTGTAGGGGTTGGAGGAGGTTACAGAGATAGGGAGGGAGGGGGTGAGGGAGGGATTTGAACAGGAGGATGAGAATTGTAGGGGCTGGAGGAGGTTACAGAGATAGGGAGGGTGGGTGAGGGAGGGATTTGAACAGGAGGATGAGAATTGTAGGGGCTGGAGGAGGTTACAGAGATAGGGAGGGTGGGTGAGGGAGGGATTTGAACAGGAGGATGAGAATTGTAGGGGCTGGAGGAGGTTACAGAGATATGGAGGGAGGGGGTGAGGGAGGGATTTGAACAGCAAGTTGTGAATTGCAGGGGCTGGAGGAGGTTACAGAGATAAGAAGGGAGGGGGTGAGGTGAGGGATTTGAACAGGAGGAGGAGAATTGTTGGGGCTGGAGTAGGTTACAGAGATAGGGAGGGAGGGGGTGAGGGAGGGATTTGAACAGGAGGATGAGAATTGTAGGGTCTGGAAGAGGTTACAGAGTTAGGGAGGGAGGGGATGAGTGAGGGATTTGAGCAGGAGAATGAGAATAGTAGGGGCTGGAGGAGGTTACAGAGATAGGGAGGGAGGGGGTGAGTGAGGGATTTGAACAGGAGGATGAGAAGTGTAGGTGCTGGAGGAGGTTACAGAGATAGGGAGGGAGGGGATGAGGGACGGATTTGAACAAGAGGATGAGAATTGTAGCGGCTGGAGGAGGTTACAGAGATAGGGAGGGAGGGGAGAGAGGGATTTGAACAGGAGGATGAGAATTGTAGGGGCTGGAGGAGGTTACAGAGATAGGGAGAGAGTATGTGAGGGAGGGCTTTGAACAGGAGGATGAGAATTGTAGGCGCTGGAGGAGGTTACAGAGATAGGGAGGGTGGGGATGAGGGACGGATTTGAACAAGAGGATGAGAATTGTAGGGGCTGGAGGAGGTTACATAGATAGGGACGGAGGGGCTGAGGGAGGGATGGGAACAGGAGCATGGGAATTGTAGGGGCTGGAGGAGGTTACAGAGATAGTGAGGGAGGGGGCGAGGGAGGGATGGGAACAGAAGGATGAGAATTGTAGCGGCTGAGGAGTTACTGAAATAGGGAGGGAGGGATTTGAACATGAATAGGAGAATTGTAGGGGCTGGAGGAGGTTACAGAGATAGGGAGGGGGTGAGGGAGGGATTTGAACAGGAGAATTGGAATTGTAGAGTCTGGAGGCGTTTGCAGAGATAGGGCGGGAATGGGTGAGGGAGGGCATGAACAGGAGGATGAGAATTGTAGGGGCTGGAGGAGGTTACAGAGATAGGGAGGGAGGGGGTGAGAGGGATTTGAACAGGGGGGTGAGAATTGTAGGGGTTGGAGTAGGTTCAGAGATAGGGAGGGAGGGGGTGAGGGACGGATTTGAACAGGGGGATGAGAATTGTGGGGGCTGGAGGAGGTTACAGAGATAGGGAGGGAGGGGTTGGAACAGGAGGATGAGAATTGTCGGGGCTGGAGGAGGTTACAGAGATAGGGAGGGAGGGGGTGAGGGAGGGATTTGAACAGGAGGATGAGAATTGTAGGGACTGGAGGAGGTTACAGAGATAGTGAGGGAGTGGGTCAGGGAGGGATTTGAACAGGATGATGAGAATTGTAGGGGCTGGAGGAGGTTACAGAGATAGGGAGGGAGGGATTGGAACAGGAGGATGAGAATTGTAGGGGCTGGAGGAGGTTACAGAGATAGTGAGGGAGGGGGTGAGGGAGGGATTTGAACAGAAGGATGAGAATTGTAGCGGTTGAGGAGTTACTGAAATAGGGAGGGAGGGATTTGAACATGAGGAGGAGAATTGTAGGGGCTGGAGGAGGTTACAGAGATAAGGAGTGAGGGGGTGAGTGAGGGATTTGAACAGGAGGAGGAGAATTGTAGGGGCTGGAGGAGGTTACAGAGATAGGGAGGGAGGGGGTGAGGGAGGGATTTGAGCAGGAGGATGAGAATTGTAGGGGCTGGAGGAGGTTACAGAGATAGGGAGGGAGGGGGTGAGGGAGGGATTTGAACAGGAGAATGAGAATTGTAGGGGCTGGAGGATGTTACAGAGCTAGGGAGGGAGGGGGTGAGGAAGGGATTTGAACAGCATGATGAGAATTGTAGGGGCTGGAGGATGTTACAGAGATAGGGAGTGAGGGGGTGAGGGAGGGATTTGAACAGGAGGATGAGAATTGTAGGGGAGGGGGAAGTTACAGGGATAGTGAGGGAGGGTGTCAGGGAGTGACTTGAACAGGAGGATGAGAATTGTAGGGGCTGGAGGAGGTTACAGAGATAGGGAGGGAGGGGGTGAGAGAGGGAGTTGAACAGGAGGATGAGGATTGTAGGGGCTCGAAGACTTTACAGAGATTGGGAGGGAGTGGTGTGAGGGAGGGCATGAACAGGAGAATGAGAATTGTAGGGGTGGAGGAGGTTACAGAGGTAGGTAGGGAGTGCGTGAGGGAGGGATTTGAACAGGATGATGAGAATTGTAGCGGCTGGAGGAGGTGACAGAGATAGGGAGGGGGTGAGGGAGGGATTTGAACAGGAGGATGAGGATCGTAGGGGCTGGAGGAGGATACAGAGTTAGGGAGGGGATGAGGGAGGGATTTGAACCAGAGGATGAGAATTGTAGCGGCTGGAGGAGGTTACAGAGATAGGGAGGGAGGGGGTGAGGGAGGGATTTGAACCAGAGGATGAGAATTGTAGCGGCTGGAGGAGGTTACAGAGATAGGGAGGGAGGGGGTGAGAGGGATTTGAACAGGGGGGTGAGAATTGTAGGGGTTGGAGTAGGTTCAGAAATAGGGAGGGAGGGGGTGAGGGAAGGATTTGAACAGGAGGAGGAGAATTGTGGGGGCTGGAGACGGTTACACAGATAGGGAGGGAGAGATTTGAACAGGAGGATGAGAATTTTAGGGGCTGGGGGAGGTTACAGAGATAGGGAGAGTAGGGGTGAGGGAGGGATTTGAACATGAGGATGAGAATTGTTGGGGTTGGAGGAGGTTACAGAGATAGGGAGGGAAGGGGTGAGGGAGGGATTTGAACAGGAGGATGAGAATTGTAGGGTCTGGAGGAGTTTACAGAGATAGGGAGGGAGGGGTGAGTGAGGGATTTGAACAGGAGGATGAGAATTGTAGGTGCTGGAGGAGGTTACAGAGATAGGGAGGGATGGGTTGAGGGATGGATTTGAACAAGAGGTTGAGAATTGTAACTGCTGGAGGAGGTTACAGAGATAGGGAGGGAGGGGGTGAGGGAGGGCATGAACAGGAGGATGAGAATTGTAGGGGCTGGAGGAGGTTACAGAGATAGGGAGGGAGGGGCTGCGGGAGGGATTTGAACATGAGGATGAGAATTGTAGGGGCTGGAGGAGATTACAGAGAAAGGGAGGGAGGGGGTGAGGGAGGGATTTGAACATGAGGATGAGAATTGTAGGGGCTGGAGGAGGTTAAAGAGATACGGAGGGAGGAGGTGAGAGAGGGAGTTCAACAGGAGGATGAGGATTGTAGGGGCTCGAAGACTTTAGAGAGATTGGGAGGGAGTGGTGTGAGGGAGGGCATGAACAAGAGGATGAGAATTGTAGGGGCTGGAGGAGGTTACAGAGATAGGGAGGGAGGGGGTGAGGGAGGGATTTGAACAGGAGGATGAGAATCGTAGGGGCTGGAGGAGGTTACAGAGATAGGGAAAGAGTGGTTGAGGGAGGGATTTGAACAGGAGAATTGGAATTGCAGAGGCTGGAGGAGGTTGCAGAGATAGGGAGGGAAGGGGTGAGGGAGGGCATGAACAGGAGGATGAGAATTGTAGGGGCTGGAGGAGGTTACAGAGATAGGGAGGGAGGGATTTGAACAGAAGAATTAGAATTGTAGCGGCTGAGGAGTTACCGAGATAGGGAGGGCGGGGGTGAGGGTGGGATTTGAACAGGAGGATGAGAATTGTAGGGGCTGGAGGAGGTTACAGCAATAGGGAGGGAGGAGGTGTGGGAGGGATTTGAAGTGGAGGATGGGAACTGTAGAGGCTGGAGGAGCTAACAGATAGGGAGGGAGAGGGGTGCGGGAGGGATTTGAACAGGAGGATGGGAATTGTATAGGCTGGAGGCGGTTACAGAGATAGGGAGGGAGGGGATGAGGGAGGGATTTGAACAGGAGAATGACAATTGCAGGGCCTGGAGGAGGTTACAGAGATAGGGAGGGAGGGGGTGAGGGGGGGATTTGAACAGGAGGCTGAGAATCGTAGGGGCTGGAGGAGATTACAGAGTTAGGGAGGGGATGAGGGAGGGATTTCAACAGGAGGATGAGAATTGTAGGGGCTCGAGGACTTTACAGAGATAGGGAGTGAGGGGGTGAGGGAAGCATTTGAACAGGAGGATGAGAATTGTAGGAGCTGGAGGAGGTTACAGCGATAGGGAGGGAGGGGGTGAGGGAGGGATTTGAACTGGAGGATGAGAATTGTAGCGGCTGAGGAGTTACCGAGATAGGGAGGGAGGGGGTGAGGGAGGGATTTGAACAAGGGGTTGAGAATTGTAGGGGCTGGAGTAGGTTCAGAGATAGGGAGCGAGGCGGGTGAGGGAGGGATTTGAACAGGAGGATGAGAATTGTAGGGACTGGAGGAGGTTACAGAGATAGGACGGGAGGTGGTGAGGGAGGGATTTGAACAGGAGGATGAGAATTGTAGGGGTTGGAGGAGGTTACAGAGATAGTGAGGGAGGGATTGAGGGAGGGAATTGAACTGAAGGATGAGAATTGTAGGGACAGGGGGAGGTTACAGGGATAGTGAGGGAGGGTGTGAGGGAGTGATTTGAACAGGAGGATGTGAATTGTAGGGGCTGGAGGAGGTTACAGAGATAGGGAGGGTGAGAGAGAGGGATTTGAACATGAGGATGAGAATTGTTGGGGTTGGAGGAGGTTACAGAAATAGGGAGAGTGGGGGTGAGGGAGGGATTTGAACAGGAGGATGAGAATTGTAGGGGCTGGAGGAGGTTACAGAGATAGGGCAGGAGGGGGAGTGAGGGAGGGATTTGAACAGGAGGTTGAGAATTGTAGGGGCTGGAGAAGGTTACAGAGATAGGGAGGGAGGCAGTGAGGGAGGGATTTGTACAGGAGGATGAGAATTGTAGGGGCTGGAGGAGGTTACAGAGATAGGGAGGGAGGGGGTGAAGGAAGGATTTGAGCAGGAGGATGAGAATAGTAGGGGCTGGAGGAGGTTACAGAGATAGGGAGGGAGGGGGTGAGGGAGCGATTTGAACAGGAGGATGAGAATTTTAGGGGCTGGAGGAAGTTACAGAGATAGGGAGGGAGGGGGTGAGGGAGGGATTTGAACAGGAGGATGAGAATTGTAGGGGCTGGAGGAGGTTACAGTGATAGGGAGGGAGGGGCTGAGGGAGCGATTTGAACAGGAGGATGAGAATTTTAGGGGCTGGAGGAAGTTACAGAGATAGGGAGGGAGGGGGTGAGGGAGGGATTTGAACAGGAGGATGAGAATTGTAGGGGCTGGAGGAGGTTACAGAGATAGCGATGGAGGGGTGAGGGAGGGATTTGAACAGGAGGATGAGCATTGTAACTGCTGGAGGAGGTTACAGAGATAGGGAGGGAGTGCGTGAGGTAGGGCTTTGAACAGGAGGATGAGAATTGTAGGCGCTGGAGGAGGTTACAGAGATAGGGAGGGAGTGCGTGAGGGAGGGCTTTTAACAGGAGGATGAGAATTGTAGGCGCTGGAGGAGGTTACAGAGATAGGGAGGGAGGGGGCGAGGGAGGGATTTGAACAGGAGGATGAGAATCGTAGGGGCTGGAGGAGGTTACAGAGTTAGGGAGGGGATGAGGGAGGCATTTGAACAGGAGGCTGAGAATTGTAGGGGCTGGAGGAGGTTACAGCGATAGGGAGGGAGGGGGTGTGGGAGGGATTTGAACAGAAGAATTAGAATTGTAGCGGCTGAGGAGTTACCGAGATAGGGAGGGCGGGGGTGAGGGTGGGATTTGAACAGGAAGATGAGAATTGTAGGGGCTCGAGGACTTTACAAAGATAGGGAGGAGGGGTGTGAGGGAGGGCATGAACAGGTGGATGAGAATTGTAGGGGTGGAGGAGCTTACAGAGATAGGGATGGAGTGCGTGAGGGAGGGATTTGAACATGAGGGTGAGAATTGTAGGGGCTGGAGGAGGTTACAGAGATAGGGAGGGAGGGGTTGAGGGAGGGATTTGAACATGAGGAGGAGAATTGTAGGGGCTGGAGGAGGTTACAGAGATAAGGAGTGAGGGGGTGAGTGAGGGATTTGAACAGGAGGAGGAGAATTGTAGGGGCTGGAGGAGGTTACAGAGATAGGGAGGGAGGGGGGTGAGGAAGGGATTTGAACAGCATGATGAGAATTGTAGGGGCTGGAGGATGTTACAGAGATAGGGAGTGAGGGGGTGAGGGAGGGATTTCAACAGGAGGATGAGAATTGTAGGGGAGGGGGAAGTTACAGGGATAGTGAGGGAGGGTGTCAGGGAGTGATTTGAACAGGAGGATGAGAATTGTAGGGGCTGGAGGAGGTTACAGAGATAGGGAGGGAGGGGGTGAGGGTGGGATTTGAACAGGAGGATGAGAATTGAAGGGGCTGGAGGAGGTTACAGAGATAGGGAGGGAGGGGGTGAGGGATGGATTTGAAGAAGAGGTTGAGAATTGTAACTGCTGGAGGAGGTTACAGAGATAGGGAGGGAAGGGGTGAGGGAGGGCATGAACAGGAGGATGAGAATTGTAGGGGCTGGAGGAGGTTACAGAGATAGGGAGGGAGGGGCTGCGGGAGGGATTTGAACATGAGGATGAGAATTGTAGGGGCTGGAGGAGATTACAGAGAAAGGGAGGGAGGGGGTGAGGGAGGGATTTGAACATGAGGATGAGAATTGTAGGGGCTGGAGGAGGTTAAAGAGATACGGAGGGAGGAGGTGAGAGAGGGAGTTCAACAGGAGGATGAGGATTGTAGGGGCTCGAAGACTTTAGAGAGATTGGGAGGGAGTGGTGTGAGGGAGGGCATGAACAAGAGGATGAGAATTGTAGGGGCTGGAGGAGGTTACAGAGATAGGGAGGGAGGGGGTGAGGGAGGGATTTGAACAGGAGGATGAGAATCGTAGGGGCTGGAGGAGGTTACAGAGATAGGGAAAGAGTGGTTGAGGGAGGGATTTGAACAGGAGAATTGGAATTGCAGAGGCTGGAGGAGGTTGCAGAGATAGGGAGGGAAGGGGTGAGGGAGGGCATGAACAGGAGGATGAGAATTGTAGGGGCTGGAGGAGGTTACAGAGATAGGGAGGGAGGGATTTGAACAGAAGAATTAGAATTGTAGCGGCTGAGGAGTTACCGAGATTGGGAGGGCTAGGGGTGAGGGTGGGATTTGAACAGGAGGATGAGAATTGTAGGGGCTGGAGGAGGTTACAGACATAGGGTGGGAGGGGTTTTGGGAGGGATTTGAACAGGAGGATGAGAAATGTAGGGGCTGGAGGAGGTTACAGCAATAGGGAGGGAGGAGGTGTGGGAGGGATTTGAAGTGGAGGATGGGAACTGTAGAGGCAGGAGGAGCTAACAGATAGGGAGGGAGAGGGGTGCGGGAGGGATTTGAACAGGAGGATGGGAATTGTATAGGCTGGAGGCGGTTACAGAGATAGGGAGGGAGGGGATGAGGGAGGAATTTGAACAGGAGAATGACAATTGCAGGGCCTGGAGGAGGTTACAGAGATAGGGAGGGAGGGGGTGAGGGGGGGATTTGAACAGGAGGATGAGAATTGTAGGGGCTGGAGGAGGTTACAGAGATAGGGAGGGAGGGGGTGAGGGAGGGATTTGAACAGGAGGATGGGAATTGTAGAAGCTGGAGGAGGTTACAGAGATAGGGAGGCAGGGGATGAGTGAGGCATTTGAAGAGGAGGATGAGAATTGTGGGGGCTGGAGGAGGATACAGAGATATGGAGGGAGGGGGTGAGGGAGGGATTTGATCAGGAGGATGAGAATTGTAGGGGCTGGAGGAGGTTACAGATAGGGAGGGAGGGGTGAGGGAGGGATTTGTACAGGAGGATGAGAATTGTAGGGGTTGGAGAAGGTTACAGAGATAGGGAGGGAGGGATTTGAACAGGAGGATGAGAATTGTAGGGGCTGGAGGAGGTTACAGAGATAGGGAGGGAGGGGGTGAGGGAGGGATTTGAACAGGTGGATGAGAATTGTGGGTTCTGGAGGCGGTTACAGAGATAGGGAAGGAGGGGGTGAGTGAAGGATTTGAACAGGCGGATGCGAATTGTAGGGTTTGGAGGAGATTAAAGAGATAGGGAGGGAGGCGTGAGGGAGGGACTTGAGCAGGAGAATGAGAATTGTAGGGGCTGGAGAAGGTAACAGAGATAGGGAAACAGGGATTTGAACAGGAGGATGAGAATTGTAGGGGCTGGAGGAGGTTAAAGAGATAGGGAGGGAGGGGGTGAGGGAGGGATTTGAACAGGAGGATGGGAATTGTAGAAGCTGGAGGAGGTTACAGAGATAGGGAGGCAGGGGATGAGTGAGGCATTTGAAGAGGAGGATGAGAATTGTGGGGGCTGGAGGAGGTTACAGAGATAGGGAGGGAGGGGGTGAGGGAGGGATTTGAACAAGAGGATGAGAATTGTAGGGGCTGGAGGAGGTTACAGAGATAGGGAGGGAGGGGGTGAGGGAAGGATTTGTACAGGAGGATGAGAATTGCAGGGGCTGGAGGAGGTTACAGAAATAGGGAGGGAGGGGGTGAGGGAGGGATTTGAACAGGAGGATGAGAATTGTAGGGTGCTGGAGGAGGTTACAGAGATAGGGAGGGAGGGGGGTGAGGGAGGGATTTGAAGAGGAGGATGAGAATTGTAGGGGCTGGAGGAGTTTACAGAGATAGGGAGGGAGGGGTTGAGGGATGGTTTTGAACAGGAGGATGAGAAATGTAGGGGCTGGAGGAGGTTACAAAGTTAGGGAGGGAGGGTTTGAGGGAGGGATTTGAACAGGAGGATGAGAATTGTAGCGGCTGGAGGATTTTACAGCGATAGGGAGGGAGGGGATGAAGGAGGGATTTGAACAGGAGGTTGACAAATGTTGGGGCTGGAGCAGGTTACAGAGATAGGGAGGGAGGGGGTGAGGGAGGGATTTGAACAGGAGGATGAGAATTGTAGGGGCTGGAGGAGGTTACAGAGATAGGGAGGGAGGGGGTGAGGGAGCGATTTGAACAGGAGGATGAGAATTTTAGGGGCTGGAGGAAGTTACAGAGATAGGGAGGGAGGGGGTGAGGGAGGGATTTGAATAGGAGGATGAGAATTGTAGGGGCTGGAGGAGGTTACAGTGATAGGGAGGGAGGGGCTGAGGGAGCGATTTGAACAGGAGGATGAGAATTTTAGGGGCTGGAGGAAGTTACAGAGATAGGGAGGGAGGGGGTGAGGGAGGGATTTGAACAGGAGGATGAGAATTGTAGGGGCTGGAGGAGGTTACAGAGATAGCGATGGAGGGGTGAGGGAGGGATTTGAACAGGAGGATGAGCATTGTAACTGCTGGAGGAGGTTACAGAGATAGGGAGGGAGTGCGTGAGGTAGGGCTTTGAACAGGAGGATGAGAATTGTAGGCGCTGGAGGAGGTTACAGAGATAGGGAGGGAGTGCGTGAGGGAGGGCTTTTAACAGGAGGATGAGAATTGTAGGCGCTGGAGGAGGTTACAGAGATAGGGAGGGAGGGGGCGAGGGAGGGATTTGAACAGGAGGATGAGAATTGTAGGGGCTGGAGGAGGTTACAGAGTTAGGGAGGGGATGAGGGAGGCATTTGAACAGGAGGCTGAGAATTGTAGGGGCTGGAGGAGGTTACAGCGATAGGGAGGGAGGGGGTGTGGGAGGGATTTGAACAGAAGAATTAGAATTGTAGCGGCTGAGGAGTTACCGAGATAGGGAGGGCGGGGGTGAGGGTGGGATTTGAACAGGAAGATGAGAATTGTAGGGGCTCGAGGACTTTACAAAGATAGGGAGGAGGGGTGTGAGGGAGGGCAAGAACAGGTGGATGAGAATTGTAGGGGTGGAGGAGCTTACAGAGATAGGGATGGAGTGCGTGAGGGAGGGATTTGAACATGAGGGTGAGAATTGTAGGGGCTGGAGGAGGTTACAGAGATAGGGAGGGAGGGGGTGAGGGAGGGATTTGAACAGAAGGATGAGAATTGTAGCGGTTGAGGAGTTACTGAAATAGGGAGGGAGGGATTTGAACATGAGGAGGAGAATTGTAGGGGCTGGAGGAGGTTACAGAGATAAGGAGTGAGGGGGTGAGTGAGGGATTTGAACAGGAGGAGGAGAATTGTAGGGGCTGGAGGAGGTTACAGAGTTAGGGAGGGAGGGGGGTGAGGAAGGGATTTGAACAGCATGATGAGAATTGTAGGGGCTGGAGGATGTTACAGAGATAGGGAGTGAGGGGGTGAGGGAGGGATTTGAAAAGGAGGATGAGAATTGTAGGGGCTGGAGGAGGTTACAGAGATAGGGAGGGAGGGGGTGAGAGAGGGAGTTGAACAGGAGGATGAGGATTGTAGGGGCTCGAAGACTTTACAGAGATTGGGAGGGAGTGGTGTGAGGGAGGGCATGAACAGGTGGATGAGAATTGTAGGGGTGGAGGAGCTTACAGAGATAGGGATGGAGTGCGTGAGGGAGGGATTTGAACATGAGGGTGAGAATTGTAGGGGCTGGAGGAGGTTACAGAGATAGAGAGGGAGGGGGTGAGGGTGGGATTTGAACAGGAGGATGAGAATTGTAGGGGCTGGAGGAGGTTACAGAGATAGGGAGGGAGGGGGTGAGGGATGGATTTGAAGAAGAGGTTGAGAATTGTAACTGCTGGAGGAGGTTACAGAGATAGGGAGGGAAGGGGTGAGGGAGGGCATGAACAGGAGGATGAGAATTGTAGGGGCTGGAGGAGGTTACAGAGATAGGGAGGGAGGGGCTGCGGGAGGGATTTGAACATGAGGATGAGAATTGTAGGGGCTGGAGGAGGTTAAAGAGATAGGGAGGGAGGGGGTGAGAGAGGGAGTTCAACAGGAGGATGAGGATTGTAGGGGCTCGAAGACTTTAGAGAGATTGGGAGGGAGTGGTGTGAGGGAGGGCATGAACAAGATGATGAGAATTGTAGGGGCTGGAGGAGGTTACAGAGATAGGGAGGGAGGGGGTGAGGGAGGGATTTGAACAGGAGGATGAGAATCGTAGGGGCTGGAGGAGGTTACAGAGATAGGGAAAGAGTGGTTGAGGGAGGGATTTGAACAGGAGAATTGGAATTGCAGAGGCTGGAGGAGGTTGCAGAGATAGGGAGGGAAGGGGGGAGGGAGGGCATGAACAGGAGGATGAGAATTGTAGGGGCTGGAGGAGGTTACAGAGATAGGGAGGGAGGGATTTGAACAGAAGAATTAGAATTGTAGCGGCTGAGGAGTTACCGAGATAGGGAGGGCGGGGGTGAGGGTGGGATTTGAACAGGAGGATGAGAATTGTAGGGGCTGGAGGAGGTTACAGACATAGGGTGGGAGGGGTTTTGGGAGGGATTTGAACAGGAGGATGAGAAATGTAGGGGCTGGAGGAGGTTACAGCAATAGGGAGGGAGGAGGTGTGGGAGGGATTTGAAGTGGAGGATGGGAACTGTAGAGGCTGGAGGAGCTAACAGATAGGGAGGGAGAGGGGTGCGGGAGGGATTTGAACAGGAGGATGGGAATTGTATAGGCTGGAGGCGGTTACAGAGATAGGGAGGGAGGGGATGAGGGCGGGATTTGAACAGGAGAATGACAATTGCAGGGCCTGGAGGATGTTACAGAGATAGGGAGGGAGGGGGTGAGGGGGGGATTTGAACAGGAGGATGAGAATTGTAGGGGCTGGAGGAGGTTACAGAGATAGGGAGGGAGGGGGTGAGGGAGGGATTTGAACAGGAGGATGGGAATTGTAGTAGCTGGAGGAGGTTACAGAGATAGGGAGGCAGGGGATGAGTGAGGCATTTGAAGAGGAGGATGAGAATTGTGGGGGCTGGAGGAGGTTACAGAGATAGGGAGGGAGGGGGTGAGGGAGGGATTTGATCAGGAGGATGAGAATTGTAGGGGCTGGAGGAGGTTACAGATAGGGAGGGAGGGGTGAGGGAGGGATTTGTACAGGAGGATGAGAATTGTAGGGGCTGGAGAAGGTTACAGAGATAGGGAGGGAGGGATTTGAACAGGAGGATGAGAATTGTAGGGGCTGGAGGAGGTTACAGAGATAGGGAGGGAGGGGGTGAGGGAGGGATTTGAACAGGTGGATGAGAATTGTGGGTTCTGGAGGCGGTTACAGAGATAGGGAAGGAGGGGGTGAGGGAAGGATTTGAACAGGCGGATGCGAATTGTAGGGTTTGGAGGAGATTAAAGAGATAGGGAGGGAGGCGTGAGGGAGGGACTTGAGCAGGAGAATGAGAATTGTAGGGGCTGGAGAAGGTAACAGAGATAGGGAAACAGGGATTTGAACAGGAGGATGAGAATTGTAGGGGCTGGAGGAGGTTACAGAGATAGGGAGGGAGGGGGTGAGGGAGGGATTTGAACAGGAGGATGGGAATTGTAGAAGCTGGAGGAGGTTACAGAGAGAGGGAGGCAGGGGATGAGTGAGGCATTTGAAGAGGAGGATGAGAATTGTGGGGGCTGGAGGAGGTTACAGAGATAGGGAGGGAGGGGGGTGAGGGAGGGATTTGAACAAGAGGATGAGAATTGTAGGGGCTGGAGGAGGTTACAGAGATAGGGAGGGAGGGGGTGAGGGAAGGATTTGTACAGGAGGATGAGAATTGCAGGGGCTGGAGGAGGTTACAGAAATAGGGAGGGAGGGGGTGAGGGAGGGATTTGTACAGGAGGATGAGAATTGTAGGGTGCTGGAGGAGGTTACAGAGATAGGGAGGGAGGGGGTGAGGGAGGGATTTGAAGAGGAGGATGAGAATTGTAGGGGCTGGAGGAGTTTACAGAGATAGGGAGGGAGGGGTTGAGGGATGGTTTTGAACAGGAGGATGAGAAATGTAGGGGCTGGAGGAGGTTACAAAGTTAGGGAGGGAGGGTTTGAGGGAGGGATTTGAACAGGAGGATGAGAATTGTAGCGGCTGGAGGATTTTACAGCGATAGGGAGGGAGGGGATGAAGGAGGGATTTGAACAGGAGGTTGACAAATGTTGGGGCTGGAGCAGGTTACAGAGATAGGGAGGGAGGGATTTGAACAGGAGGATGAGAATTGTACGGGCTGGAGGAGGTTACAGAAATAGGGAGGGAGGGGGTGAGGTAGGGATTTGTACAGGAGGATGAGAATTGTAGGGGCTGGAGGAGGTTACAGAGATAGGGAGGGAGGGGGTGAGGGAGGGATTTGAAGAGGAGGATGAGAATTGTAGGGGCTGGAGGAGTTTACAGAGATAGGGAGGGATGGGTTGAGGGATGGTTTTGAACAGGAGGATGAGAAATGTAGGGGCTGGAGGAGGTTACAGAGATAGGGAGGGAGGGGGTGAGGGAGGGATTTGAACAGGAGGATGAGAATTGTAGGGGCTGGAGGAGGTTACAAAGTTAGGGAGGGAGGGTTTGAGGGAGGGATTTGAACAGGAGGATGAGAATTGTAGCGGCTGGAGGATTTTACAGCGATAGGGAGGGAGGGGATGAAGGAGGGATTTGAACAGGAGGTTGACAAATGTTGGGGCTGGAGCAGGTTACAGAGATAGGGAGGGAGGGATTTGAACAGGAGGATGAGAATTGTAGGGACTGGAGGAGTTTACAGAGATAGGGAGGGAGGGGTGATGGAGGGATTTGAAGTGCAGGATGAGAATTGTACGGGCTGGACGAGGTTACAGAGATAGGGAGGGAGGGGTTGAGGGATGGTTTTGAACATGAGGATGAGAATTGTAGGGGCTGGAGGAGGTTACAGAGATAGGGAGGGAGGGTTTGAGGGAGGGATTTGAACAGGAGGATGAGAATTGTAGGGTTTGGAGGAGATTAAAGAGATAGGGAGGGAGGCGTGAGGGAGGGACTTGAGCAGGAGAATGAGAATTGTAGGGGCTGGAGAAGGTAACAGAGATAGGGAGGGAGGGGGTGAGGGAGGGATTTGAACAGGAGGATGAGAATTGTAGGGACTGGAGGAGGTTACAGAGATAGGGAGGCAGGGGATGAGTGAGGCATTTGAAGAGGAGGATGAGAATTGTGGGGGCTGGAGGAGGTTACAGAGATAGGGAGGGAGGGGGTGAGGGAGGGATTTGAACAGGAGGATGAGAATTGTAGGGGCTGGAGGAGGTTACAGAGATAGGGAGGGAGGGGGTGAGGGAGGGATTTGAACAGGAGGATGAGAATTGTAGGGGCTGGAGGAGGTTACAGAAATAGGGAGGGAGGGGGTGAGGGAGGGATTTGTACAGGAGGATGAGAATTGTAGGGGCTGGAGGAGGTTACAGAGATAGGGAGGGAGGGGGTGAGGGAGGGATTTGAAGAGGAGGATGAGAATTGTAGGGGCTGGAGGAGTTTACAGAGATAGGGAGGGATGGGTTGAGGGATGGTTTTGAACAGGAGGATGAGAAATGTAGGGGCTGGAGGAGGTTACAGAGATAGGGAGGGAGGGGGTGAGGGAGGGATTTGAACAGGAGGATGAGAATTGTAGGGGCTGGAGGAGGTTACAAAGTTAGGGAGGGAGGGTTTGAGGGAGGGATTTGAACAGGAGGATGAGAATTGTAGCGGCTGGAGGAGGTTACAGAGATAGGGAGGGAGGGGGTGAGGGAGGGATTTGAACAGGAGGATGAGAATTGTAGGGGCTGGAGGAGGTTACAAAGTTAGGGAGGGAGGGTTTGAGGGAGGGATTTGAACAGGAGGATGAGAATTGTAGCGGCTGGAGGATTTTACAGCGATAGGGAGGGAGGGGATGAAGGAGGGATTTGAACAGGAGGTTGACAAATGTTGGGGCTGGAGCAGGTTACAGAGATAGGGAGGGAGGGATTTGAACAGGAGGATGAGAATTGTAGGGGCTGGAGGAGGTTACAGAGATAGGGAGGGAGTGGGTGAGGGAGGGATTTGAACAGGAGGATGAGAATTGTAGGGGCTGGAGGAGGTTATAGAGATAGGGAGGGAGGCGTGAGGGAGGGACTTGAGCAGGAGAATGAGAATTGAAGGGGCTGGAGAAGGTAACAGAGATAGGGAAACAGGGATTTGTACAGGAGGATGAGAATTGTAGGGGCTGGAGGAGGTTACAGAGATAGGGAGGGAGGGGGTGAGGGAGGGATTTGAACAGGAGGATGAGAAATGTAGGGGCTGGAGGAGGTTACAGAGATAGGGAGGGAGGGAGAGAGAGAGGAATTTGAACAGGCTGATGGGAATTGTAGAGGCTGGAGGAGGTTACATAGATAGGGAGGGAGGGGGGTGAGGGAGGGATTTGAACAGGAGGATGAGAATTGTAGGGGCTGGAGGAGGTTACAGAGATAGGGAGGGAGGGGGTGAGGGAGAGATTTGAACAGGAGGATGAGAATTGTAGGGGCTGGAGGAGGTTACAGAGATTGGGAGGGAGGGGATGAGGGAGGGATTTCAACAGGAGGATGAGAATTGTAGGGGCTGGAGGAGGTTACAGAGATAGGGAGGACGGGATTTGAACAGGAGGATGAGAATTGTAGGGGCTGGAGGGGGTTACAGTGATAGGGAGTGAGAGGGTGAGAGAGGGATTTCAGCAGGAGGATGAGAACTGTAGGGGCTGGAGGAGTTTACAGAGATAGGGAGGTAGGGGGTGGCGGAGGGATTTGAACAGGAGGATGAGAATTGTCGGGGCTGGAGGAGGTTACAGAAATAGGGAGGGAGGGGTTGAGGGATGGTTTTGAACAGGAGGATGAGAAATGTAGGGGCTGGAGGAGGTTACAGAGATAGGGAGGGAGGGGGTGAGGGAGGGATTTGAACAGGAGGATGAGAATTGTAGGGGCTGGAGGAGGTTACTAAGTTAGGGAGGGAGGGTTTGAGGGAGGGATTTGAACAGGAGGATGAGAATTGTAGCGGCTGGAGGATTTTACAGCGATAGGGAGGGAGGGGATGAAGGAGGGATTTGAACAGGAGGTTGACAAATGTTGGGGCTGGAGCAGGTTACAGAGATAGGGAGGGAGGGATTTGAACAGGAGGATGAGAATTGTAGGGACTGGAGGAGTTTACAGAGATAGGGAGGGAGGGGTGATGGAGGGATTTGAAGTGGAGGATGAGAATTGTACGGGCTGGACGAGGTTACAGAGATAGGGAGGGAGGGGTTGAGGGATGGTTTTGAACAGGAGGATGAGAATTGTAGGGGCTGGAGGAGGTTACAGAGATAGGGAGGGAGGGTTTGAGGGAGGGATTTGAACAGGAGGATGAGAATTGTAGGGTTTGGAGGAGATTAAAGAGATAGGGAGGGAGGCGTGAGGGAGGGACTTGAGCAGGAGAATGAGAATTGTAGGGGCTGGAGAAGGTAACAGAGATAGGGAGGGAGGGGGTGAGGGAGGGATTTGAACAGGAGGATGAGAATTGTAGGGACTGGAGGAGGTTACAGAGATAGGGAGGCAGGGGATGAGTGAGGCATTTGAAGAGGAGGATGAGAATTGTGGGGGCTGGAGGAGGTTACAGAGATAGGGAGGGAGGGGGTGAGGGAGGGATTTGAACAGGAGGATGAGAATTGTAGGGGCTGGAGGAGGTTACAGAGATAGGGAGGGAGGGGGTGAGGGAGGGATTTGAACAGGAGGATGAGAATTGTAGGGGCTGGAGGAGGTTACAGAAATAGGGAGGGAGGGGGTGAGGGAGGGATTTGTACAGGAGGATGAGAATTGTAGGGGCTGGAGGATTTTACAGCGATAGGGAGGGAGGGGATGAAGGAGGGATTTGAACAGGAGGTTGACAAATGTTGGGGCTGGAGCAGGTTACAGAGATAGGGAGGGAGGGATTTGAACAGGAGGATGAGAATTGTAGGGGCTGGAGAGGTTACAGAGATAGGGAGGGAGGGGGTGAGGGAGGGATTTGAACAGGAGGATGAGAATTGTAGGGGCTGGAGGAGGTTATAGAGATAGGGAGGGAGGCGTGAGGGAGGGACTTGAGCAGGAGAATGAGAATTGTAGGGGCTGGAGAAGGTAACAGAGATAGGGAAACAGGGATTTGTACAGGAGGATGAGAATTGTAGGGGCTGGAGGAGGTTACAGAGATAGGGAGGGAGGGGGGTGAGGGAGGGATTTGAACAGGTGGATGAGAAATGTAGGGGCTGGAGGAGGTTACAGAGATAGGGAGGGAGGGAGAGAGAGAGGAATTTAAACAGGCTGATGGGAATTGTAGAGGCTGGAGGAGGTTACATAGATAGGGAGGGAGGGGGGTGAGGGAGGGATTTGAACAGGAGGATGAGAATTGTAGGGGCTGGAGGAGGTTACAGAGATAGGGAGGGAGGGGGTGAGGGAGAGATTTGAACAGGAGGATGAGAATTGTAGGGGCTGGAGGAGGTTACAGAGATTGGGAGGGAGGGGATGAGGGAGGGATTTCAACAGGAGGATGAGAATTGTAGGGGCTGGAGGAGGTTACAGAGATAGGGAGGGAGGGATTTGAACAGGAGGATGAGAATTGTAGGGACTGGAGGAGTTTACAGAGATAGGGAGGGAGGGGTGATGGAGGGATTTGAAGTGGAGGATGAGAATTGTACGGGCTGGACGAGGTTACAGAGATAGGGAGGGAGGGGTTGAGGGATGGTTTTGAACAGGAGGATGAGAATTGTAGGGGCTGGAGGAGGTTACAGAGATAGGGAGGGAGGGTTTGAGGGAGGGATTTGAACAGGAGGATGAGAATTGTAGGGTTTGGAGGAGATTAAAGAGATAGGGAGGGAGGCGTGAGGGAGGGACTTGAGCAGGAGAATGAGAATTGTAGGGGCTGGAGAAGGTAACAGAGATAGGGAGGGAGGGGGTGAGGGAGGGATTTGAACAGGAGGATGAGAATTGTAGGGACTGGAGGAGGTTACAGAGATAGGGAGGCAGGGGATGAGTGAGGCATTTGAAGAGGAGGATGAGAATTGTGGGGGCTGGAGGAGGTTACAGAGATAGGGAGGGAGGGGGTGAGGGAGGGATTTGAACAGGAGGATGAGAATTGTAGGGGCTGGAGGAGGTTACAGAGATAGGGAGGGAGGGGGTGAGGGAGGGATTTGAACAGGAGGATGAGAATTGTAGGGGCTGGAGGAGGTTACAGAAATAGGGAGGGAGGGGGTGAGGGAGGGATTTGTACAGGAGGATGAGAATTGTAGGGGCTGGAGGAGGTTACAGAGATATGGAGGGAGGGGGTGAGGGAGGGATTTGAACAGGAGGATGAGAATTGTAGGGGCTGGAGGAGTTTACAGAGATAGGGAGGGATGGGTTGAGGGATGGTTTTGAACAGGAGGATGAGAAATGTAGGGGCTGGAGGAGGTTACAGAGATAGGGAGGGAGGGGGTGAGGGAGGGATTTGAACAGGAGGATGAGAATTGTAGGGGCTGGAGGAGGTTACAAAGTTAGGGAGGGAGGGTTTGAGGGAGGGATTTGAACAGGAGGATGAGAATTGTAGCGGCTGGAGGATTTTACAGCGATAGGGAGGGAGGGGATGAAGGAGGGATTTGAACAGGAGGTTGACAAATGTTGGGGCTGGAGCAGGTTACAGAGATAGGGAGGGAGGGATTTGAACAGGAGGATGAGAATTGTAGGGGCTGGAGGAGGTTACAGAGATAGGGAGGGAGGGGGTGAGGGAGGGATTTGAACAGGAGGATGAGAATTGTAGGGGCTGGAGGAGGTTATAGAGATAGGGAGGGAGGCGTGAGGGAGGGACTTGAGCAGGAGAATGAGAATTGTAGGGGCTGGAGAAGGTAACAGAGATAGGGAAACAGGGATTTGTACAGGAGGATGAGAATTGTAGGGGCTGGAGGAGGTTACAGAGATAGGGAGGGAGGGGGTGAGGGAGGGATTTGAACAGGTGGATGAGAAATGTAGGGGCTGGAGGAGGTTACAGAGATAGGGAGGGAGGGAGAGAGAGAGGAATTTAAACAGGCTGATGGGAATTGTAGAGGCTGGAGGAGGTTACATAGATAGGGAGGGAGGGGGTGAGGGAGGGATTTGAACAGGAGGATGAGAATTGTAGGGGCTGGAGGAGGTTACAGAGATAGGGAGGGAGGGGGTGAGGGAGAGATTTGAACAGGAGGATGAGAATTGTAGGGGCTGGAGGAGGTTACAGAGATTGGGAGGGAGGGGATGAGGGAGGGATTTCAACAGGAGGATGAGAATTGTAGGGGCTGGAGGAGGTTACAGAGATAGGGAGGACGGGATTTGAACAGGAGGATGAGAATTGTAGGGGCTGGAGGGGGTTACAGTGATAGGGAGGGAGAGGGTGAGAGAGGGATTTCAGCAGGAGGATGAGAACTGTAGGGGCTGGAGGAGGTTACAGAGATAGGGAGGTAGGGGGGTGGCGGAGGGATTTGAACAGGAGGATGAGAATTGTAGGGGCTGGAGGAGGTTACAGAAATAGGGAGGGAGGGGGTGAGGGAGGGATTTGAACAGGATGATGAGAATTGTAGGGTTTGGAGGAGATTAAAGAGATAGGGAGGGAGGCGTGAGGGAGCGACTTGAGCAGGAGAATGAGAATTGTAGGGGCTGGAGAAGGTAACAGAGATAGGGAGGGAGGGGGTGAGGGAGGGATTTGAACAGGAGGATGAGAATTGTAGGGACTGGAGGAGGTTACAGAGATAGGGAGGCAGGGGATGAGTGAGGCATTTGAAGAGGAGGATGAGAATTGTGGGGGCTGGAGGAGGTTACAGAGATAGGGAGGGAGGGGGTGAGGGAGGGATTTGAACAGGAGGATGAGAATTGTAGCGGCTGGAGGAGGTTACAGAGATAGGGAGGGAGGGGGTGAGGGAGGGATTTGAACAGGAGGATGAGAATTGTAGGGGCTGGAGGAGGTTACAGAAATAGGGAGGGAGGGGGTGAGGGAGGGATTTGTACAGGAGGATGAGAATTGTAGGGGCTGGAGGAGGTTACAGAGATAGGGAGGGAGGGGGTGAGGGAGGGATTTGAAGAGGAGGATGAGAATTGTAGGGGCTGGAGGAGTTTACAGATATAGGGAGGGATGAGTTGAGGGATGGTTTTGAACAGGAGGATGAGAAATGTAGGGGCTGGAGGAGGTTACAGAGATAGGGAGGGAGGGGGTGAGGGAGGGATTTGAACAGGAGGATGAGAATTGTAGGGGCTGGAGGAGGTTACAAAGTTAGGGAGGGAGGGTTTGAGGGAGGGATTTGAACAGGAGGATGAGAATTGTAGCGGCTGGAGGATTTTACAGCGATAGGGAGGGAGGGGATGAAGGAGGGATTTGAACAGGAGGTTGACAAATGTTGGGGCTGGAGCAGGTTACAGAGATAGGGAGGGAGGGATTTGAACAGGAGGATGAGAATTGTAGGGGCTGGAGGAGGTTACAGAGATAGGGAGCGAGGGGGTGAGGGAGGGATTTGAACAGGAGGATGAGAATTGTAGGGGCTGGAGGAGGTTATAGAGATAGAGAGGGAGGCGTGAGGGAGGGACTTGAGCAGGAGAATGAGAATTGTAGGGGCTGGAGAAGGTAACAGAGATTGGGAAACAGGGATTTGTACAGGAGGATGAGAATTGTAGGGGCTGGAGGAGGTTACAGAGATAGGGAGGGAGGGGGTGAGGGAGGGATTTGAACAGGAGGATGAGAAATGTAGGGGCTGGAGGAGGTTACAGAGATAGGGAGGGAGGGAGAGAGAGAGGAATTTGAACAGGCTGATGGGAATTGTAGAGGCTGGAGGAGGTTACATAGATAGGGAGGGAGGGGGTGAGGGAGGGATTTGAACAGGAGGATGAGAATTGTAGGGGCTGGAGGAGGTTACAGAGATAGGGAGGGAGGGGGTGAGGGAGAGATTTGAACAGGAGGATGAGAATTGTAGGGGCTGGAGGAGGTTACAGAGATTGGGAGGGAGGGGATGAGGGAGGGATTTCAACAGGAGGATGAGAATTGTAGGGGCTGGAGGAGGTTACAGAGATAGGGAGGACGGGATTTGAACAGGAGGATGAGAATTGTAGGGGCTGGAGGGGGTTACAGTGATAGGGAGTGAGTGGGTGAGAGAGGGATTTCAGCAGGAGGATGAGAACTGTAGGGGCTGGAGGAGGTTACAGAGATAGGGAGGTAGGGGGTGGCGGAGGGATTTGAACAGGAGGATGAGAATTGTCGGGGCTGGAGGAGGTTACAGAAATAGGGAGGGAGGGGGTGAGGGAGGGATTTGTACAGGAGGATGAGAATTGTAGGGGCTGGAGGAGGTTACAGAGATAGGGAGGGAGGGGGTGAGGGAGGGATTTGAAGAGGAGGATGAGAATTGTAGGGGCTGGAGGAGTTTACAGAGATAGGGAGGGATGGGTTGAGGGATGGTTTTGAACAGGAGGATGAGAAATGTAGGGGCTGGAGGAGGTTACAGAGATAGGGAGGGAGGGGGTGAGGGAGGGATTTGAACAGGAGGATGAGAATTGTAGGGGCTGGAGGAGGTTACAGAGTTAGGGAGGGAGGGTTTGAGGGAGGGATTTGAACAGGAGGATGAGAATTGTAGCGGCTGGAGGATTTTACAGCGATAGGGAGGGAGGGGATGAAGGAGGGATTTGAACAGGAGGTTGACAAATGTTGGGGCTGGAGCAGGTTACAGAGATAGGGAGGGAGGGATTTGAACAGGAGGATGAGAATTGTAGGGACTGGAGGAGTTTACAGAGATAGGGAGGGAGGGGGTGATGGAGGGATTTGAAGTGGAGGATGAGAATTGTACGGGCTGGACGAGGTTACAGAGATAGGGAGGGAGGGGTTGAGGGATGGTTTTGAACAGGAGGATGAGAATTGTAGGGGCTGGAGGAGGTTACAGAGATAGGGAGGGAGGGTTTGAGGGAGGGATTTGAACAGGAGGATGAGAATTGTAGGGTTTGGAGGAGATTAAAGAGATAGGGAGGGAGGCGTGAGGGAGGGACTTGAGCAGGAGAATGAGAATTGTAGGGGCTGGAGAAGGTAACAGAGATAGGGAAACAGGGATTTGTACAGGAGGATGAGAATTGTAGGGGCTGGAGGAGGTTACAGAGATAGGGAGGGAGGGGGTGAGGGAGGGATTTGAACAGGTGGATGAGAAATGTAGGGGCTGGAGGAGGTTACAGAGATAGGGAGGGAGGGAGAGAGAGAGGAATTTAAACAGGCTGATGGGAATTGTAGAGGCTGGAGGAGGTTACATAGATAGGGAGGGAGGGGGTGAGGGAGGGATTTGAACAGGAGGATGAGAATTGTAGGGGCTGGAGGAGGTTACAGAGATAGGGAGGGAGGGGGTGAGGGAGAGATTTGAACAGGAGGATGAGAATTGTAGGGGCTGGAGGAGGTTACAGAGATTGGGAGGGAGGGGATGAGGGAGGGATTTCAACAGGAGGATGAGAATTGTAGGGGCTGGAGGAGGTTACAGAGATAGGGAGGACGGGATTTGAACAGGAGGATGAGAATTGTAGGGGCTGGAGGGGGTTACAGTGATAGGGAGGGAGAGGGTGAGAGAGGGATTTCAGCAGGAGGATGAGAACTGTAGGGGCTGGAGGAGGTTACAGAGATAGGGAGGTAGGGGGTGGCGGAGGGATTTGAACAGGAGGATGAGAATTGTAGGGGCTGGAGGAGGTTACAGAAATAGGGAGGGAGGGGGTGAGGGAGGGATTTGAACAGGATGATGAGAATTGTAGGGTTTGGAGGAGATTAAAGAGATAGGGAGGGAGGCGTGAGGGAGCGACTTGAGCAGGAGAATGAGAATTGTAGGGGCTGGAGAAGGTAACAGAGATAGGGAGGGAGGGGGTGAGGGAGGGATTTGAACAGGAGGATGAGAATTGTAGGGACTGGAGGAGGTTACAGAGATAGGGAGGCAGGGGATGAGTGAGGCATTTGAAGAGGAGGATGAGAATTGTGGGGGCTGGAGGAGGTTACAGAGATAGGGAGGGAGGGGGTGAGGGAGGGATTTGAACAGGAGGATGAGAATTGTAGCGGCTGGAGGAGGTTACAGAGATAGGGAGGGAGGGGGTGAGGGAGGGATTTGAACAGGAGGATGAGAATTGTAGGGGCTGGAGGAGGTTACAGAAATAGGGAGGGAGGGGGTGAGGGAGGGATTTGTACAGGAGGATGAGAATTGTAGGGGCTGGAGGAGGTTACAGAGATAGGGAGGGAGGGGGTGAGGGAGGGATTTGAAGAGGAGGATGAGAATTGTAGGGGCTGGAGGAGTTTACAGATATAGGGAGGGATGAGTTGAGGGATGGTTTTGAACAGGAGGATGAGAAATGTAGGGGCTGGAGGAGGTTACAGAGATAGGGAGGGAGGGGGTGAGGGAGGGATTTGAACAGGAGGATGAGAATTGTAGGGGCTGGAGGAGGTTACAAAGTTAGGGAGGGAGGGTTTGAGGGAGGGATTTGAACAGGAGGATGAGAATTGTAGCGGCTGGAGGATTTTACAGCGATAGGGAGGGAGGGGATGAAGGAGGGATTTGAACAGGAGGTTGACAAATGTTGGGGCTGGAGCAGGTTACAGAGATAGGGAGGGAGGGATTTGAACAGGAGGATGAGAATTGTAGGGGCTGGAGGAGGTTACAGAGATAGGGAGCGAGGGGGTGAGGGAGGGATTTGAACAGGAGGATGAGAATTGTAGGGGCTGGAGGAGGTTATAGAGATAGAGAGGGAGGCGTGAGGGAGGGACTTGAGCAGGAGAATGAGAATTGTAGGGGCTGGAGAAGGTAACAGAGATTGGGAAACAGGGATTTGTACAGGAGGATGAGAATTGTAGGGGCTGGAGGAGGTTACAGAGATAGGGAGGGAGGGGGTGAGGGAGGGATTTGAACAGGAGGATGAGAAATGTAGGGGCTGGAGGAGGTTACAGAGATAGGGAGGGAGGGAGAGAGAGAGGAATTTGAACAGGCTGATGGGAATTGTAGAGGCTGGAGGAGGTTACATAGATAGGGAGGGAGGGGGTGAGGGAGGGATTTGAACAGGAGGATGAGAATTGTAGGGGCTGGAGGAGGTTACAGAGATAGGGAGGGAGGGGGTGAGGGAGAGATTTGAACAGGAGGATGAGAATTGTAGGGGCTGGAGGAGGTTACAGAGATTGGGAGGGAGGGGATGAGGGAGGGATTTCAACAGGAGGATGAGAATTGTAGGGGCTGGAGGAGGTTACAGAGATAGGGAGGACGGGATTTGAACAGGAGGATGAGAATTGTAGGGGCTGGAGGGGGTTACAGTGATAGGGAGTGAGAGGGTGAGAGAGGGATTTCAGCAGGAGGATGAGAACTGTAGGGGCTGGAGGAGGTTACAGAGATAGGGAGGTAGGGGGTGGCGGAGGGATTTGAACAGGAGGATGAGAATTGTCGGGGCTGGAGGAGGTTACAGAAATAGGGAGGGAGGGGGTGAGGGAGGGATTTGTACAGGAGGATGAGAATTGTAGGGGCTGGAGGAGGTTACAGAGATAGGGAGGGAGGGGGTGAGGGAGGGATTTGAAGAGGAGGATGAGAATTGTAGGGGCTGGAGGAGTTTACAGAGATAGGGAGGGATGGGTTGAGGGATGGTTTTGAACAGGAGGATGAGAAATGTAGGGGCTGGAGGAGGTTACAGAGATAGGGAGGGAGGGGGTGAGGGAGGGATTTGAACAGGAGGATGAGAATTGTAGGGGCTGGAGGAGGTTACAGAGTTAGGGAGGGAGGGTTTGAGGGAGGGATTTGAACAGGAGGATGAGAATTGTAGCGGCTGGAGGATTTTACAGCGATAGGGAGGGAGGGGATGAAGGAGGGATTTGAACAGGAGGTTGACAAATGTTGGGGCTGGAGCAGGTTACAGAGATAGGGAGGGAGGGATTTGAACAGGAGGATGAGAATTGTAGGGACTGGAGGAGTTTACAGAGATAGGGAGGGAGGGGTGATGGAGGGATTTGAAGTGGAGGATGAGAATTGTACGGGCTGGACGAGGTTACAGAGATAGGGAGGGAGGGGTTGAGGGATGGTTTTGAACAGGAGGATGAGAATTGTAGGGGCTGGAGGAGGTTACAGAGATAGGGAGGGAGGGTTTGAGGGAGGGATTTGAACAGGAGGATGAGAATTGTAGGGTTTGGAGGAGATTAAAGAGATAGGGAGGGAGGCGTGAGGGAGGGACTTGAGCAGGAGAATGAGAATTGTAGGGGCTGGAGAAGGTAACAGAGATAGGGAGGGAGGGGGTGAGGGAGGGATTTGAACAGGAGGATGAGAATTGTAGGGACTGGAGGAGGTTACAGAGATAGGGAGGCAGGGGATGAGTGAGGCATTTGAAGAGGAGGATGAGAATTGTGGGGGCTGGAGGAGGTTACAGAGATAGGGAGGGAGGGGGTGAGGGAGGGATTTGAACAGGAGGATGAGAATTGTAGGGGCTGGAGGAGGTTACAGAGATAGGGAGGGAGGGGGTGAGGGAGGGATTTGAACTGGAGGATGAGAATTGTAGGGGCTGGAGGAGGTTACAGAAATAGGGAGGGAGGGGGTGAGGGAGGGATTTGTACAGGAGGATGAGAATTGTAGGGGCTGGAGGAGGTTACAGAGATAGGGAGGGAGGGGGTGAGGGAGGGATTTGAAGAGGAGGATGAGAATTGTAGGGGCTGGAGGAGTTTACAGAGATAGGGAGGGATGGGTTGAGGGATGGTTTTGAACAGGAGGATGAGAAATGTAGGGGCTGGAGGAGGTTACAGAGATAGGGAGGGAGGGGGTGAGGGAGGGATTTGAACAGGAGGATGAGAATTGTAGGGGCTGGAGGAGGTTACAAAGTTAGGGAGGGAGGGTTTGAGGGAGGGATTTGAACAGGACGATGAGAATTGTAGCGGCTGGAGGAGGTTACAGAGATAGGGAGGGAGGGGGTGAGGGAGGGATTTGAACAGGAGGATGAGAATTGTAGGGGCTGGAGGAGGTTACAAAGTTAGGGAGGGAGGGTTTGAGGGAGGGATTTGAACAGGAGGATGAGAATTGTAGCGGCTGGAGGATTTTACAGCGATAGGGAGGGAGGGGATGAAGGAGGGATTTGAACAGGAGGTTGACAAATGTTGGGGCTGGAGCAGGTTACAGAGATAGGGAGGGAGGGATTTGAACAGGAGGATGAGAATTGTAGGGGCTGGAGGAGGTTACAAAGTTAGGGAGGGAGGGTTTGAGGGAGGGATTTGTACAGGAGGATGAGAATTGTAGGGGCTGGAGGAGGTTACAGAGATAGGGAGGGAGGGGGTGAGGGAGGGATTTGAACAGGAGGATGAGAAATGTAAGGGCTGGAGGAGGTTACAGAGATAGGGAGGGAGGGAGAGAGAGAGGAATTTGAACAGGCTGATGGGAATTGTAGAGGCTGGAGGAGGTTACATAGATAGGGAGGGAGGGGGTGAGGGAGGGATTTGAACAGGAGGATGAGAATTGTAGGGGCTGGAGGAGGTTACAGAGATAGGGAGGGAGGGGGTGAGGGAGAGATTTGAACAGGAGGATGAGAATTGTAGGGGCTGGAGGAGGTTACAGAGATTGGGAGGGAGGGGATGAGGGAGGGATTTCAACAGGAGGATGAGAATTGTAGGGGCTGGAGGAGGTTACAGAGATAGGGAGGACGGGATTTGAACAGGAGGATGAGAATTGTAGGGGCTGGAGGGGGTTACAGTGATAGGGAGTGAGAGGGTGAGAGAGGGATTTCAGCAGGAGGATGAGAACTGTAGGGGCTGGAGGAGGTTACAGAGATAGGGAGGTAGGGGGTGGCGGAGGGATTTGAACAGGAGGATGAGAATTGTAGGGGCTGGAGGAGGTTACAGAAATAGGGAGAGAGGGGGTGAGGGAGGGATTTGTACAGGAGGATGAGAATTGTAGGGGCTGGAGGAGGTTACAGAGATAGGGAGGGAGGGGGTGAGGGAGGGATTTGAAGAGGAGGATGAGAATTGTAGGGGCTGGAGGAGTTTACAGAGATAGGGAGGGATGGGTTGAGGGATGGTTTTGAACAGGAGGATGAGAAATGTAGGGGCTGGAGGAGGTTACAGAGATAGGGAGGGAGGGGGTGAGGGAGGGATTTGAACAGGAGGATGAGAATTGTAGGGGCTGGAGGAGGTTACTAAGTTAGGGAGGGAGGGTTTGAGGGAGGGATTTGAACAGGAGGATGAGAATTGTAGCGGCTGGAGGATTTTACAGCGATAGGGAGGGAGGGGATGAAGGAGGGATTTGAACAGGAGGTTGACAAATGTTGGGGCTGGAGCAGGTTACAGAGATAGGGAGGGAGGGATTTGAACAGGAGGATGAGAATTGTAGGGACTGGAGGAGTTTACAGAGATAGGGAGGGAGGGGTGATGGAGGGATTTGAAGTGGAGGATGAGAATTGTACGGGCTGGACGAGGTTACAGAGATAGGGAGGGAGGGGTTGAGGGAGGGATTTGTACAGGAGGATGAGAATTGTAGGGGCTGGAGGAGGTTACAGAGATAGGGAGGGAGGGGGTGAGGGAGGGATTTGAAGAGGAGGATGAGAATTGTAGGGGCTGGAGGAGTTTACATAGATAGGGAGGGATGGGTTGAGGGATGGTTTTGAACAGGAGGATGAGAAATGTAGTGGCTGGAGGAGGTTACAGAGATAGGGAGGGAGGGGGTGAGGGAGGGATTTGAACAGGAGGATGAGAATTGTAGGGGCTGGAGGAGGTTACAAAGTTAGGGAGGGAGGGTTTGAGGGAGGGATTTGAACAGGAGGATGAGAATTGTAGCGGCTGGAGGAGGTTACAGAGATAGGGAGGGAGGGGGTGAGGGAGGGATTTGAACAGGAGGATGAGAATTGTAGGGGCTGGAGGAGGTTACAAAGTTAGGGAGGGAGGGTTTGAGGGAGGGATTTGAACAGGAGGATGAGAATTGTAGCGGCTGGAGGATTTTACAGCGATAGGGAGGGAGGGGATGAAGGAGGGATTTGAACAGGAGGTTGACAAATGTTGGGGCTGGAGCAGGTTACAGAGATAGGGAGGGAGGGATTTGAACAGGAGGATGAGAATTGTAGGGGCTGGAGGAGGTTACAGAGATAGGGAGGGAGGGGGTGAGGGAGGGATTTGAAGAGGAGGATGAGAATTGTAGGGGCTGGAGGAGTTTACAGAGATAGGGAGGGATGGGTTGAGGGATGGTTTTGAACAGGAGGATGAGAAATGTAGGGGCTGGAGGAGGTTACAGAGATAGGGAGGGAGGGGGTGAGGGAGGGATTTAAACAGGAGGATGAGAATTGTAGGGGCTGGAGGAGGTTACTAAGTTAGGGAGGGGGGGTTTGAGGGAGGGATTTGAACAGGAGGATGAGAATTGTAGCGGCTGGAGGATTTTACAGCGATAGGGAGGGAGGGGATGAAGGAGGGATTTGAACAGGAGGTTGACAAATGTTGGGGCTGGAGCAGGTTACAGAGATAGGGAGGGAGGGATTTGAACAGGAGGATGAGAATTGTAGGGACTGGAGGAGTTTACAGAGATAGGGAGGGAGGGGTGATGGAGGGATTTGAAGTGGAGGATGAGAATTGTACGGGCTGGACGAGGTTACAGAGATAGGGAGGGAGGGGTTGAGGGATGGTTTTGAACAGGAGGATGAGAATTGTAGGGGCTGGAGGAGGTTACAGAGATAGGGAGGGAGGGTTTGAGGGAGGGATTTGAACAGGAGGATGAGAATTGTAGGGTTTGGAGGAGATTAAAGAGATAGGGAGGGAGGCGTGAGGGAGGGACTTGAGCAGGAGAATGAGAATTGTAGGGGCTGGAGAACGTAACAGAGATAGGGAGGGAGGGGGTGAGGGAGGGATTTGAACAGGAGGATGAGAATTGTAGGGACTGGAGGAGGTTACAGAGATAGGGAGGCAGGGGATGAGTGAGGCATTTGAAGAGGAGGATGAGAATTGTGGGGGCTGGAGGAGGTTACAGAGATAGGGAGGGAGGGGGTGAGGGAGGGATTTGAACAGGAGGATGAGAATTGTAGGGGCTGGAGGAGGTTACAGAGATAGGGAGGGAGGGGGTGAGGGAGGGATTTGAACAGGAGGATGAGAATTGTAGGGGCTGGAGGAGGTTACAGAAATAGGGAGGGAGGGGGTGAGGGAGGGATTTGTACAGGAGGATGAGAATTGTAGGGGCTGGAGGAGGTTACAGAGATAGGGAGGGAGGGGGTGAGGGAGGGATTTGAAGAGGAGGATGAGAATTGTAGGGGCTGGAGGAGTTTACAGAGATAGGGAGGGATGGGTTGAGGGATGGTTTTGAACAGGAGGATGAGAAATGTAGGCGCTGGAGGAGGTTACAGAGATAGGGAGGGAGGGGGTGAGGGAGGGATTTGAACAGGAGGATGAGAATTGTAGGGGCTGGAGGAGGTTACAAAGTTAGGGAGGGAGGGTTTGAGGGAGGGATTTGAACAGGAGGATGAGAATTGTAGCGGCTGGAGGATTTTACAGCGATAGGGAGGGAGGGGATGAAGGAGGGATTTGAACAGGAGGTTGACAAATGTTGGGGCTGGAGCAGGTTACAGAGATAGGGAGGGAGGGATTTGAACAGGAGGATGAGAATTGTAGGGGCTGGAGGAGGTTACAGAGATAGGGAGGGAGGGGGTGAGGGAGGGATTTGAACAGGAGGATGAGAATTGTAGGGGCTGGAGGAGGTTATAGAGATAGGGAGGGAGGCGTGAGGGAGGGACTTGAGCAGGAGAATGAGAATTGTAGGGGCTGGAGAAGGTAACAGAGATAGGGAAACAGGGATTTGTACAGGAGGATGAGAATTGTAGGGGCTGGAGGAGGTTACAGAGATAGGGAGGGAGGGGGTGAGGGAGGGATTTGAACAGGAGGATGAGAAATGTAGGGGCTGGAGGAGGTTACAGAGATAGGGAGGGAGGGAGAGAGAGAGGAATTTGAACAGGCTGATGGGAATTGTAGAGGCTGGAGGAGGTTACATAGATAGGGAGGGAGGGGGTGAGGGAGGGATTTGAACAGGAGGATGAGAATTGTAGGGGCTGGAGGAGGTTACAGAGATAGGGAGGGAGGGGGTGAGGGAGAGATTTGAACAGGAGGATGAGAATTGTAGGGGCTGGAGGAGGTTACAGAGATTGGGAGGGAGGGGATGAGGGAGGGATTTCAACAGGAGGATGAGAATTGTAGGGGCTGGAGGAGGTTACAGAGATAGGGAGGACGGGATTTGAACAGGAGGATGAGAATTGTAGGGGCTGGAGGGGGTTACAGTGATAGGGAGGGAGAGGGTGAGAGAGGGATTTCAGCAGGAGGATGAGAACTGTAGGGGCTGGAGGAGGTTACAGAGATAGGGAGGTAGGGGGTGGCGGAGGGATTTGAACAGGAGGATGAGAATTGTAGGGGCTGGAGGAGGTTACAGAAATAGGGAGGGAGGGGGTGAGGGAGGGATTTGTACAGGAGGATGAGAATTGTAGGGGCTGGAGGAGGTTACAGAGATAGGGAGGGAGGGGGTGAGGGAGGGATTTGAAGAGGAGGATGAGAATTGTAGGGGCTGGAGGAGTTTACAGAGATAGGGAGGGATGGGTTGAGGGATGGTTTTGAACAGGAGGATGAGAAATGTAGGGGCTGGAGGAGGTTACAGAGATAGGGAGGGAGGGGGTGAGGGAGGGATTTGAACAGGAGGATGAGAATTGTAGGGGCTGGAGGAGGTTACAAAGTTAGGGAGGGAGGGTTTGAGGGAGGGATTTGAACAGGAGGATGAGAATTGTAGCGGCTGGAGGATTTTACAGCGATAGGGAGGGAGGGGATGAAGGAGGGATTTGAACAGGAGGTTGACAAATGTTGGGGCTGGAGCAGGTTACAGAGATAGGGAGGGAGGGATTTGAACAGGAGGATGAGAATTGTAGGGGCTGGAGGAGGTTACAGAGATAGGGAGGGAGGGGGTGAGAGAGGGATTTCAGCAGGAGGATGAGAACTGTAGGGACTGGAGGAGTTTACAGAGATAGGGAGGGAGGGCTGAGGGAGGGATTTGAAGTGGAGGATGAGAATTGTACGGGCTGGAGGAGGTTACAGAGATAGGGAGGGAGGGGGTGAGGGAGGGATTTGAAGAGGAGGATGAGAATTGTAGGGGCTGGAGGAGTTTACAGAGATAGGGAGGGATGGGTTGAGGGATGGTTTTGAACAGGAGGATGAGAAATGTAGGGGCTGGAGGAGGTTACAGACATAGGGAGGGAGGGGGTGAGGGAGGGATTTGAACAGGAGGATGAGAATTGTAGGGGCTGGAGGAGGTTACAAAGTTAGGGAGGGAGGGTTTGAGGGAGGGATTTGAACAGGAGGATGAGAATTGTAGCGGCTGGAGGATTTTACAGCGATAGGGAGGGAGGGGATGAAGGAGGGATTTGAACAGGAGGTTGACAAATGTTGGGGCTGGAGCAGGTTACAGAGATAGGGAGGGAGGGATTTGAACAGGAGGATGAGAATTGTAGGGGCTGGACGAGGTTACAGAGATAGGGAGGGAGGGGGTGAGGGAGGGATTTGAACAGGAGGATGAGAATTGTAGGGGCTGGAGGAGGTTACAGAGATAGGGAGGGAGGGGGTGAGGGAGGGATTTGAACAGGAGGATGAGAATTGTAGGGGCTGGAGGAGGTTATAGAGATAGGGAGGGAGGCGTGAGGGAGGGACTTGAGCAGGAGAATGAGACTTGTAGGGGCTGGAGAAGGTAACAGAGATAGGGAAACAGTGATTTGTACAGGAGGATGAGAATTGTAGGGGCTGGAGGAGGTTACAGAGATAGGGAGGGAGGGGGTGTGGGAGGGATTTGAACAGGAGGATGAGAAATGTAGGGGCTGGAGGAGGTTACAGAGATAGGGAGGGAGGGAGAGAGAGAGGAATTTGAACAGGCTGATGGGAATTGTAGAGGCTGGAGGAGGTTACATAGATAGGGAGGGAGGGGGTGAGGGAGGGATTTGAACAGGAGGATGAGAATTGTAGGGGCTGGAGGAGGTTACAGAGATAGGGAGGGAGGGGGGTGAGGGAGAGATTTGAACAGGAGGATGAGAATTGTACGGGCTGGAGGAGGTTACAGAGATTGGGAGGGAGGGGATGAGGGAGGGATTTCAACAGGAGGATGAGAATTGTAGGGGCTGGAGGAGGTTACAGAGATAGGGAGGACGGGATTTGAACAGGAGGATGAGAATTGTAGGGGCTGGAGGGGGTTACAGTGATAGGGAGGTAGAGGGTGAGAGAGGGATTTCAGCAGGAGGATGAGAACTGTAGGGGCTGCAGGAGGTTACAGAGATAGGGAGGTAGGGGGTGGCGGAGGGATTTGAACAGGAGGATGAGAATTGTAGGGCTTGGAGGAGGTTACAGAGATCGGGAGTGAGGGGGGTGAGGGAGGGATTTGAACGGGAGGATGAGAATTGCAAGGATTGGAGGAGGTTACAGAGATAGGGAGGTCGGTGTTGAGGGAGGGATTTGAACAGGAGGATGAGAATTGTAGGGACTGGAGGAGGTTACAGAGATAGGGAGGGAGGGGGTGAGGGAGGGATTTGAAGAGGAGGATGAGAATTGTAGGGGCTGGAGGAGTTTACAGAGATAGGGAGGGATGGGTTGAGGGATGGTTTTGAACAGGAGGATGAGAAATGTAGGGGCTGGAGGAGGTTACAGAGATAGGGAGGGAGGGGGTGAGGGAGGGATTTGAACAGGAAGATGAGAATTGTAGGGGTTGGAGGATGTTACAGAGATAGGGAGGGAGGGGGTGAGGGAGGGATTTGAACAGGAGGATGAGAATTGTAGGGGCTGGAGGAGGTTACAAAGTTAGGGAGGGAGGGTTTGAGGGAGGGATTTGAACAGGATGATGAGAATTGTAGCGGCTGGAGGATTTTACAGCGATAGGGAGGGAGGGGATGAAGGAGGGATTTGAACAGGAGGTTGACAAATGTTGGGGCTGGAGCAGGTTACAGAGATAGGGAGGGAGGGATTTGAACAGGAGGATGAGAATTGTAGGGGCTGGAGGAGGCTACAGAGATAGGGAGGGAGGGGGTGAGGGAGGGATTTGAACAGGAGGATGAGAATTGTAGGGGCTGGAGGAGGTTATAGAGATAGGGAGGGAGGCGTGAGGGAGGGACTTGAGCAGGAGAATGAGAATTGTAGGGGCTGGAGAAGGTAACAGAGATAGGGAAACAGGGATTTGTACAGGAGGATGAGAATTGTAGGGGCTGGAGGAGGTTACAGAGATAGGGAGGGAGGGGGTGTGGGAGGGATTTGAACAGGAGGATGAGAAATGTAGGGGCTGGAGGAGGTTACAGAGATAGGGAGGGAGGGAGAGAGAGAGGAATTTGAACAGGCTGATGGGAATTGTAGAGGCTGGAGGAGGTTACATAGATAGGGAGGGAGGGGGTGAGGGAGGGATTTGAACAGGAGGATGAGAATTGTAGGGGCTGGAGGAGGTTACAGAGATAGGGAGGGAGTGGGTGAGGGAGAGATTTGAACAGGAGGATGAGAATTGTAGGGGCTGGAGGAGGTTACAGAGATTGGGAGGGAGGGGATGAGGGAGGGATTTCAACAGGAGGATGAGAATTGTAGGGGCTGGAGGAGGTTACAGAGATAGGGAGGACGGGATTTGAACAGGAGGATGAGAATTGTAGGGGCTGGAGGGGTTTACAGTGATAGGGAGGTAGAGGGTGAGAGAGGGATTTCAGCAGGAGGATGAGAACTGTAGGGGCTGGAGGAGGTTACAGAGATAGGGAGGTAGGGGGTGGCGGAGGGATTTGAACAGGAGGATGAGAATTGTAGGGCTTGGAGGAGGTTACAGAGATCGGGAGTGAGGGGGTGAGGGAGGGATTTGAACGGGAGGATGAGAATTGCAAGGGTTGGAGGAGGTTACAGAGATAGGGAGGTCGGTGTTGAGGGAGGGATTTGAACAGGAGGATGAGAATTGTAGGGACTGGAGGAGTTTACAGAGATAGGGAGGGAGGGGTGAGGGAGGGATTTGAAGTGGAGGATGAGAATTGTGGGGGCTGGAGGAGGTTACAAAGTTAGGGAGGGAGGGTTTGAGGGAGGGATTTGAACAGGAGGATGAGAATTGTAGCGGCTGGAGGATTTTACAGCGATAGGGAGGGAGGGGATGAAGGAGGGATTTGAACAGGAGGTTGACAAATGTTGGGGCTGGAGCAGGTTACAGAGATAGGGAGGGAGGGGGTGAGGGAGGGATTTGAACAGGAGGATGAGAATTGTAGGGACTGGAGGAGGTTACAGAGATAGGGAGGGAGGGGGTGAGGGAGGGATTTGAACAGGAGGATGAGAATTGTAGGGGCTGGAGGAGGTTACAGAGATAGGGAAGGAGGGGGTGAGGGAGGGATTTGAACAGGAGGATGAGAATTGTGGGTTATGGAGGCGGTTACAGAGATAGGGAAGGAGGGGGTGAGGGAAGGATTTGAACAGGCGGATGCGAATTGTAGGGTTTGGAGGAGATTAAAGAGATAGGGAGGGAGGCGTGAGGGAGGGACTTGAGCAGGAGAATGAGAATTGTAGGGGCTGGAGGAGGTTACAGAGATAGGGAGGGAGGGGGTGAGGGAGCGATTTGAACAGGAGGATGAGAATTGTAGGGGCTCGAGGAGGTTACAGAGATAGGGAGGGAGGGGGTGAGGGAGGGATTTGAACAGGAGGATGAGAAATGTAGGGGCTGGAGGAGGTCACAGAGATAGGGAGGGAAGGAGAGAGAGAGGAATTTGAACAGGCTGATGGGAATTGTAGGGGCTGGAGGAGGTTACAGAGATAGGGAGGGAGGGAGGGGATGAGGGAGGGATTTCAACAGGAGGATGAGAATTGTAGGGGCTGGAGGAGGTTACAGAGATAGGGAGGGAGGGGGTGAGAGAGGGATTTCAGCAGGAGGATGAGAACTGTAGGGACTGGAGGAGTTTACAGAGATAGGGAGGGAGGGCTGAGGGAGGGATTTGAAGTGGAGGATGAGAATTGTACGGGCTGGAGGAGGTTACAGAGATAGGGAGGGAGGGGGGTGAGGGAGGGATTTGAACAGGAGGATGAGAATTGTAGGGACTGGAGGAGGTTACAGAGATAGGGAGGGAGGGGATGAGGGAGGGATTTCAACAGGAGGATGAGAATTGTAGGGTCTGGAGGAGGTTACAGAGATAGGGAGGGAGGGGGTGAGGGAGGGATTTGAACAGGAGGATGAGAGTTGTAGGGGCTGGAGGAGGTTACAGAGATAGGGAGGGAGGGGGTGAGGGAGGGATTTGAACAGGAGGATGAGAATTGTAGGTGCTGGAGGAGGTTACAGAGATAGGGAGGGAGAGTTTGAGGAAGAGATTTGAACAGGAGGATGAGAATTGTAGGGGCTGGAGGATGTTACAGAGATAGGGAGGGAGGGGGTGAGGGAGGGATTTGAACAGGAGGATGAGAATTGTAGGGGCTGGAGGAGGTAACAGAGATAGGGAGGGAGGGGGTGAGGGAGGGATTTGAACAGGAGGATGAGAATTGTAGGGGCTGGAGGCGGTTACAGAAATAGGGAGGGAGGGGGTGAGGGAGGGATTTGAACAGGAGGATGAGAATTGTAGGGGCTGGAGGAGGTTACAGAGATAGGGAGGGAGGGGGTGAGGGAGGGATTTGAAGAGGAGGATGAGAATTGTAGGGGCTGGAGGAGTTTACAGAGATAGGGAGGGATGGGTTGAGGGATGGTTTTGAACAGGAGGATGAGAAATGTAGGGGCTGGAGGAGGTTACAGAGATAGGGAGGGAGGGGGTGAGGGAGGGATTTGAACAGGAAGATGAGAATTGTAGGGGTTGGAGGATGTTACAGAGATAGGGAGGGAGGGGGTGAGGGAGGGATTTGAACAGGAGGATGAGAATTGTAGGGGCTGGAGGAGGTTACAAAGTTAGGGAGGGAGGGTTTGAGGGAGGGATTTGAACAGGAGGATGAGAATTGTAGCGGCTGGAGGATTTTACAGCGATAGAGAGGGAGGGGATGAAGGAGGGATTTGAACAGGAGGTTGACAAATGTTGGGGCTGGAGCAGGTTACAGAGATAGGGAGGGAGGGATTTGAACAGGAGGATGAGAATTGTAGGGGCTGGAGGAGGCTACAGAGATAGGGAGGGAGGGGGTGAGGGAGGGATTTGAACAGGAGGATGAGAATTGTAGGGGCTGGAGGAGGTTATAGAGATAGGGAGGGAGGCGTGAGGGAGGGACTTGAGCAGGAGAATGAGAATTGTAGGGGCTGGAGAAGGTAACAGAGATAGGGAAACAGGGATTTGTACAGGAGGATGAGAATTGTAGGGGCTGGAGGAGGTTACAGAGATAGGGAGGGAGGGGGTGTGGGAGGGATTTGAACAGGAGGATGAGAAATGTAGGGGCTGGAGGAGGTTACAGAGATAGGGAGGGAGGGAGAGAGAGAGGAATTTGAACAGGCTGATGGGAATTGTAGAGGCTGGAGGAGGTTACATAGATAGGGAGGGAGGGGGTGAGGGAGGGATTTGAACAGGAGGATGAGAATTGTAGGGGCTGGAGGAGGTTACAGAGATAGGGAGGGAGGGGGTGAGGGAGAGATTTGAACAGGAGGATGAGAATTGTAGGGGCTGGAGGAGGTTACAGAGATTGGGAGGGAGGGGATGAGGGAGGGATTTCAACAGGAGGATGAGAATTGTAGGGGCTGGAGGAGGTTACAGAGATAGGGAGGACGGGATTTGAATAGGAGGATGAGAATTGTAGGGGCTGGAGGGGGTTACAGTGATAGGGAGGGAGAGGGTGAGAGAGGGATTTCAGCAGGAGGATGAGAACTGTAGGGGCTGGAGGAGGTTACAGAGATAGGGAGGTAGGGGGTGGCGGAGGGATTTGAACAGGAGGATGAGAATTGTAGGGGCTGGAGGAGGTTACAGAGATAGAGGTGGAGGGGGTGAGAGAGGGATTTGTACAGGAGGATGAGAATTGTAGGGGCTGGAGGAGGTTACAGAGATCGGGAGTGAGGGGGTGAGGGAGGGATTTGAACGGGAGGATGAGAATTGCAAGGGTTGGAGGAGGTTACAAAGTTAGGGAGGGAGGGTTTGAGGGAGGGATTTGAACAGGAGGATGAGAATTGTAGCGGCTGGAGGATTTTACAGCGATAGGGAGGGAGGGGATGAAGGAGGGATTTGAACAGGAGGTTGACAAATGTTGGGGCTGGAGCAGGTTACAGAGATAGGGAGGGAGGGGGTGAGGGAGGGATTTGAACAGGAGGATGAGAATTGTAGGGACTGGAGGAGGTTACAGAGATAGGGAGGGAGGGGGTGAGGGAGGGATTTGAACAGGAGGATGAGAATTGTAGGGGCTGGAGGAGGTTACAGAGATAGGGAAGGAGGGGGTGAGGGAGGGATTTGAACAGGAGGATGAGAATTGTAGGGGCTGGAGGAGGTTACAGAGATAGGGAGGGAGGGAGGGGATGAGGGAGGGATTTCAACAGGAGGATGAGAATTGTAGGGGCTGGAGGAGGTTACAGAGATAGGGAGGGAGGGGGTGAGAGAGGGATTTCAGCAGGAGGATGAGAACTGTAGGGACTGGAGGAGTTTACAGAGATAGGGAGGGAGGGCTGAGGGAGGGATTTGAAGTGGAGGATGAGAATTGTACGGGCTGGAGGAGGTTACAGAGATAGGGAGGGAGGGGGTGGGGGAGGGATTTGAACAGGAGGATGAGGATTGTAGGGACTGGAGGAGGTTACAGAGATAGGGAGGGAGGGGATGAGGGAGGGATTTGAACAGGAGGATGAGAATTGTAGGGGCTGGAGGAGGTTACAGAGATAGGGAGTGAGGGGGTGAGGGAGGGATTTCAACAGGAGGATGAGAATTGTAGGGTCTGGAGGAGGTTACAGAGATAGGGAGTGAGGGGGTGAGGGAGGGATTTGAACAGGAGGATGAGAGTTGTAGGGGCTGGAGGAGGTTACAGAGATAGGGAGGGAGGGGGTGAGGGAGGGATTTGAACAGGAGGATGAGAATTGTAGGGGCTGGAGGAGGTTACAGAGATAGGGAGGGAGAGTTTGAGGAAGAGATTTGAACAGGAGGATGAGAATTGTAGGGGCTGGAGGATGTTACAGAGATAGGGAGGGAGGGGGTGAGGGAGGGATTTGAACAGGAGGATGAGAATTGTAGGGGCTGGAGGAGGTAACAGAGATAGGGAGGGAGGGGTTGAGGGAGGGATTTGAACAGGAGGATGAGAATTGTAGGGGCTGGAGGCGGTTACAGAAATAGGGAGGGAGGGGGTGAGGGAGGGATTTGAACAGGAGGATGAGAATTGTAGGGGCTGGAGGAGGTTACAGAGATAGGGAGGGAGGGGGTGAGGGAGGGATTTGAAGAGGAGGATGAGAATTGTAGGGGCTGGAGGAGTTTACAGAGATAGGGAGGGATGGGTTGAGGGATGGTTTTGAACAGGAGGATGAGAAATGTAGGGGCTGGAGGAGGTTACAGAGATAGGGAGGGAGGGGGTGAGGGAGGGATTTGAACAGGAAGATGAGAATTGTAGGGGTTGGAGGATGTTACAGAGATAGGGAGGGAGGGGGTGAGGGAGGGATTTGAACAGGAGGATGAGAATTGTAGGGGCTGGAGGAGGTTACAAAGTTAGGGAGGGAGGGTTTGAGGGAGGGATTTGAACAGGAGGATGAGAATTGTAGCGGCTGGAGGATTTTACAGCGATAGGGAGGGAGGGGATGAAGGAGGGATTTGAACAGGAGGTTGACAAATGTTGGGGCTGGAGCAGGTTACAGAGATAGGGAGGGAGGGATTTGAACAGGAGGATGAGAATTGTAGGGGCTGGAGGAGGCTACAGAGATAGGGAGGGAGGGGGTGAGGGAGGGATTTGAACAGGAGGATGAGAATTGTAGGGGCTGGAGGAGGTTATAGAGATAGGGAGGGAGGCGTGAGGGAGGGACTTGAGCAGGAGAATGAGAATTGTAGGGGCTGGAGAAGGTAACAGAGATAGGGAAACAGGGATTTGTACAGGAGGATGAGAATTGTAGGGGCTGGAGGAGGTTACAGAGATAGGGAGGGAGGGGGTGTGGGAGGGATTTGAACAGGAGGATGAGAAATGTAGGGGCTGGAGGAGGTTACAGAGATAGGGAGGGAGGGAGAGAGAGAGGAATTTGAACAGGCTGATGGGAATTGTAGAGGCTGGAGGAGGTTACATAGATAGGGAGGGAGGGGGTGAGGGAGGGATTTGAACAGGAGGATGAGAATTGTAGGGGCTGGAGGAGGTTACAGAGATAGGGAGGGAGGGGGTGAGGGAGAGATTTGAACAGGAGGATGAGAATTGTAGGGGCTGGAGGAGGTTACAGAGATTGGGAGGGAGGGGATGAGGGAGGGATTTCAACAGGAGGATGAGAATTGTAGGGGCTGGAGGAGGTTACAGAGATAGGGAGGACGGGATTTGAACAGGAGGATGAGAATTGTAGGGGCTGGAGGGGGTTACAGTGATAGGGAGGGAGAGGGTGAGAGAGGGATTTCAGCAGGAGGATGAGAACTGTAGGGGCTGGAGGAGGTTACAGAGATAGGGAGGTAGGGGGTGGCGGAGGGATTTGAACAGGAGGATGAGAATTGTAGGGGCTGGAGGAGGTTACAGAGATAGAGGTGGAGGGGGTGAGAGAGGGATTTGTACAGGAGGATGAGAATTGTAGGGGCTGGAGGAGGTTACAGAGATCGGGAGTGAGGGGGTGAGGGAGGGATTTGAACGGGAGGATGAGAATTGCAAGGGTTGGAGGAGGTTACAAAGTTAGGGAGGGAGGGTTTGAGGGAGGGATTTGAACAGGAGGATGAGAATTGTAGCGGCTGGAGGATTTTACAGCGATAGGGAGGGAGGGGATGAAGGAGGGATTTGAACAGGAGGTTGACAAATGTTGGGGCTGGAGCAGGTTACAGAGATAGGGAGGGAGGGGGTGAGGGAGGGATTTGAACAGGCGGATCAGAATTGTAGGGACTGGAGGAGGTTACAGAGATAGGGAGGGAGGGGGTGAGGGAGGGATTTGAACAGGAGGATGAGAATTGTAGGGGCTGGAGGAGGTTACAGAGATAGGGAAGGAGGGGGTGAGGGAGGGATTTGAACAGGAGGATGAGAATTGTAGGGGCTGGAGGAGGTTACAGAGATAGGGAGGGAGGGAGGGGATGAGGGAGGGATTTCAACAGGAGGATGAGAATTGTAGGGGCTGGAGGAGGTTACAGAGATAGGGAGGGAGGGGGTGAGAGAGGGATTTCAGCAGGAGGATGAGAACTGTAGGGACTGGAGGAGTTTACAGAGATAGGGAGGGAGGGCTGAGGGAGGGATTTGAAGTGGAGGATGAGAATTGTACGGGCTGGAGGAGGTTACAGAGATAGGGAGGGAGGGGGTGGGGGAGGGATTTGAACAGGAGGATGAGAATTGTAGGGACTGGAGGAGGTTACAGAGATAGGGAGGGAGGGGATGAGGGAGGGATTTGAACAGGAGGATGAGAATTGTAGGGGCTGGAGGAGGTTACAGAGATAGGGAGTGAGGGGGTGAGGGAGGGATTTGAACAGGAGGATGAGAGTTGTAGGGGCTGGAGGAGGTTACAGAGATAGGGAGGGAGGGGGTGAGGGAGGGATTTGAACAGGAGGATGAGAATTGTAGGGGCTGGAGGAGGTTACAGAGATAGGGAGGGAGAGTTTGAGGAAGAGATTTGAACAGGAGGATGAGAATTGTAGGGGCTGGAGGAGTTTACAGAAATAGGGAGGGAGGGGGTGAGGGAGGGATTTGAACAGGAGGATGAGAATTGTAGGGGCTGGAGGAGGTTACAGAGATAGGGAGGGAGGGGGTGAGGGAGGGATTTGAAGAGGAGGATGAGAATTGTAGGGGCTGGAGGAGTTTACAGAGATAGGGAGGGATGGGTTGAGGGATGGTTTTGAACAGGAGGATGAGAAATGTTGGGGCTGGAGGAGGTTACAGAGATAGGGAGGGAGGGGGTGAGGGAGGGATTTGAACAGGAGGATGAGAATTGGAGGGGCTGGAGGAGGTTACTAAGTTAGGGAGGGAGGGTTTGAGGGAGGGATTTGAACAGGAGGATGAGAATTGTAGCGGCTGGAGGATTTTACAGCGATAGGGAGGGAGGGGATGAAGGAGGGATTTGAACAGGAGGTTGACAAATGTTGGGGCTGGAGCAGGTTACAGAGATAGGGAGGGAGGGATTTGAACAGGAGGATGAGAATTGTAGGGACTGGAGGAGTTTACAGAGATAGGGAGGGAGGGGTGATGGAGGGATTTGAAGTGGAGGATGAGAATTGTACGGGCTGGACGAGGTTACAGAGATAGGGAGGGAGGGGTTGAGGGATGGTTTTGAACAGGAGGATGAGAATTGTAGGGGCTGGAGGAGGTTACAGAGATAGGGAGGGAGGGTTTGAGGGAGGGATTTGAACAGGAGGATGAGAATTGTAGGGTTTGGAGGAGATTAAAGAGATAGGGAGGGAGGCGTGAGGGAGGGACTTGAGCAGGAGAATGAGAATTGTAGGGGCTGGAGAAGGTAACAGAGATAGGGAGGGAGGGGGTGAGGGAGGGATTTGAACAGGAGGATGAAAATTGTAGGGACTGGAGGAGGTTACAGAGATAGGGAGGCAGGGGATGAGTGAGGCATTTGAAGAGGAGGATGAGAATTGTGGGGGCTGGAGGAGGTTACAGAGATAGGGAGGGAGGGGGTGAGGGAGGGATTTGAACAGGAGGATGAGAATTGTAGGGGCTGGAGGAGGTTACAGAGATAGGGAGGGAGGGGGTGAGGGAGGGATTTGAACAGGAGGATGAGAATTGTAGGGGCTGGAGGAGGTTACAGAAATAGGGAGGGAGGGGGTGAGGGAGGGATTTGTACAGGAGGATGAGAATTGTAGGGGCTGGAGGAGGTTACAGAGATAGGGAGGGAGGGGGTGAGGGAGGGATTTGAAGAGGAGGATGAGAATTGTAGGGGCTGGAGGAGTTTACAGAGATAGGGAGGGATGGGTTGAGGGATGGTTTTGAACAGGAGGATGAGAAATGTAGGCGCTGGAGGAGGTTACAGAGATAGGGAGGGAGGGGGTGAGGGAGGGATTTGAACAGGAGGATGAGAATTGTAGGGGCTGGAGGAGGTTACAAAGTTAGGGAGGGAGGGTTTGAGGGAGGGATTTGAACAGGAGGATGAGAATTGTAGCGGCTGGAGGATTTTACAACGATAGGGAGGGAGGAGATGAAGGAGGGATTTGAACAGGAGGTTGACAAATGTTGGGGCTGGAGCAGGTTACAGAGATAGGGAGGGAGGGATTTGAACAGGAGGATGAGAATTGTAGGGGCTGGAGGAGGTTACAGAGATAGGGAGGGAGGGGGTGAGGGAGGGATTTGAACAGGAGGATGAGAATTGTAGGGGCTGGAGGAGGTTATAGAGATAGGGAGGGAGGCGTGAGGGAGGGACTTGAGCAGGAGAATGAGAATTGTAGGGGCTGGAGAAGGTAACAGAGATAGGGAAACAGGGATTTGTACAGGAGGATGAGAATTGTAGGGGCTGGAGGAGGTTACAGAGATAGGGAGGGAGGGGGTGAGGGAGGGATTTGAACAGGAGGATGAGAAATGTAGGGGCTGGAGGAGGTTACAGAGATAGGGAGGGAGGGAGAGAGAGAGGAATTTGAACAGGCTGATGGGAATTGTAGAGGCTGGAGGAGGTTACATAGATAGGGAGGGAGGGGGTGAGGGAGGGATTTGAACAGGAGGATGAGAATTGTAGGGGCTGGAGGAGGTTACAGAGATAGGGAGGGAGGGGGTGAGGGAGAGATTTGAACAGGAGGATGAGAATTGTAGGGGCTGGAGGAGGTTACAGAGATTGGGAGGGAGGGGATGAGGGAGGGATTTCAACAGGAGGATGAGAATTGTAGGGGCTGGAGGAGGTTACAGAGATAGGGAGGACGGGATTTGAACAGGAGGATGAGAATTGTAGGGGCTGGAGGGGGTTACAGTGATAGGGAGGGAGAGGGTGAGAGAGGGATTTCAGCAGGAGGATGAGAACTGTAGGGGCTGGAGGAGGTTACAGAGATAGGGAGGTAGGGGGTGGCGGAGGGATTTGAACAGGAGGATGAGAATTGTAGGGGCTGGAGGAGGTTACAGAAATAGGGAGGGAGGGGGTGAGGGAGGGATTTGTACAGGAGGATGAGAATTGTAGGGGCTGGAGGAGGTTACAGAGATAGGGAGGGAGGGGGTGAGGGAGGGATTTGAAGAGGAGGATGAGAATTGTAGGGGCTGGAGGAGTTTACAGAGATAGGGAGGGATGGGTTGAGGGATGGTTTTGAACAGGAGGATGAGAAATGTAGGGGCTGGAGGAGGTTACAGAGATAGGGAGGGAGGGGGTGAGGGAGGGATTTGAACAGGAGGATGAGAATTGTAGGGGCTGGAGGAGGTTACAAATTTAGGGAGGGAGGGTTTGAGGGAGGGATTTGAACAGGAGGATGAGAATTGTAGCGGCTGGAGGATTTTACAGCGATAGGGAGGGAGGGGATGAAGGAGGGATTTGAACAGGAGGTTGACAAATGTTGGGGCTGGAGCAGGTTACAGAGATAGGGAGGGAGGGATTTGAACAGGAGGATGAGAATTGTAGGGGCTGGAGGGGGTTACAGAGATAGGGAGGGAGGGGGTGAGAGAGGGATTTCAGCAGGAGGATGAGAACTGTAGGGACTGGAGGAGTTTACAGAGATAGGGAGGGAGGGCTGAGGGAGGGATTTGAAGTGGAGGATGAGAATTGTACGGGCTGGAGGAGGTTACAGAGATAGGGAGGGAGGGGGTGGGGGAGGGATTTGAACAGGAGGATGAGAATTGTAGGGACTGGAGGAGGTTACAGAGATAGGGAGGGAGGGGATGAGGGAGGGATTTGAACAGGAGGATGAGAATTGTAGGGGCTGGAGGAGGTTACAGAGATAGGGAGTGAGGGGGTGAGGGAGGGATTTGAACAGGAGGATGAGAGTTGTAGGGGCTGGAGGAGGTTACAGAGATAGGGAGGGAGGGGGTGAGGGAGGGATTTGAACAGGAGGATGAGAATTGTAGGGGCTGGAGGAGGTTACAGAGATAGGGAGGGAGAGTTTGAGGAAGAGATTTGAACAGGAGGATGAGAATTGTAGGGGCTGGAGGAGTTTACAGAAATAGGGAGGGAGGGGGTGAGGGAGGGATTTGAACAGGAGGATGAGAATTGTAGGGGCTGGAGGAGGTTACAGAGATAGGGAGGGAGGGGGTGAGGGAGGGATTTGAAGAGGAGGATGAGAATTGTAGGGGCTGGAGGAGTTTACAGAGATAGGGAGGGATGGGTTGAGGGATGGTTTTGAACAGGAGGATGAGAAATGTTGGGGCTGGAGGAGGTTACAGAGATAGGGAGGGAGGGGGTGAGGGAGGGATTTGAACAGGAGGATGAGAATTGGAGGGGCTGGAGGAGGTTACTAAGTTAGGGAGGGAGGGTTTGAGGGAGGGATTTGAACAGGAGGATGAGAATTGTAGCGGCTGGAGGATTTTACAGCGATAGGGAGGGAGGGGATGAAGGAGGGATTTGAACAGGAGGTTGACAAATGTTGGGGCTGGAGCAGGTTACAGAGATAGGGAGGGAGGGATTTGAACAGGAGGATGAGAATTGTAGGGACTGGAGGAGTTTACAGAGATAGGGAGGGAGGGGTGATGGAGGGATTTGAAGTGGAGGATGAGAATTGTACGGGCTGGACGAGGTTACAGAGATAGGGAGGGAGGGGTTGAGGGATGGTTTTGAACAGGAGGATGAGAATTGTAGGGGCTGGAGGAGGTTACAGAGATAGGGAGGGAGGGTTTGAGGGAGGGATTTGAACAGGAGGATGAGAATTGTAGGGTTTGGAGGAGATTAAAGAGATAGGGAGGGAGGCGTGAGGGAGGGACTTGAGCAGGAGAATGAGAATTGTAGGGGCTGGAGAAGGTAACAGAGATAGGGAGGGAGGGGGTGAGGGAGGGATTTGAACAGGAGGATGAAAATTGTAGGGACTGGAGGAGGTTACAGAGATAGGGAGGCAGGGGATGAGTGAGGCATTTGAAGAGGAGGATGAGAATTGTGGGGGCTGGAGGAGGTTACAGAGATAGGGAGGGAGGGGGTGAGGGAGGGATTTGAACAGGAGGATGAGAATTGTAGGGGCTGGAGGAGGTTACAGAGATAGGGAGGGAGGGGGTGAGGGAGGGATTTGAACAGGAGGATGAGAATTGTAGGGGCTGGAGGAGGTTACAGAAATAGGGAGGGAGGGGGTGAGGGAGGGATTTGTACAGGAGGATGAGAATTGTAGGGGCTGGAGGAGGTTACAGAGATAGGGAGGGAGGGGGTGAGGGAGGGATTTGAAGAGGAGGATGAGAATTGTAGGGGCTGGAGGAGTTTACAGAGATAGGGAGGGATGGGTTGAGGGATGGTTTTGAACAGGAGGATGAGAAATGTAGGCGCTGGAGGAGGTTACAGAGATAGGGAGGGAGGGGGTGAGGGAGGGATTTGAACAGGAGGATGAGAATTGTAGGGGCTGGAGGAGGTTACAAAGTTAGGGAGGGAGGGTTTGAGGGAGGGATTTGAACAGGAGGATGAGAATTGTAGCGGCTGGAGGATTTTACAACGATAGGGAGGGAGGAGATGAAGGAGGGATTTGAACAGGAGGTTGACAAATGTTGGGGCTGGAGCAGGTTACAGAGATAGGGAGGGAGGGATTTGAACAGGAGGATGAGAATTGTAGGGGCTGGAGGAGGTTACAGAGATAGGGAGGGAGGGGGGTGAGGGAGGGATTTGAACAGGAGGATGAGAATTGTAGGGGCTGGAGGAGGTTATAGAGATAGGGAGGGAGGCGTGAGGGAGGGACTTGAGCAGGAGAATGAGAATTGTAGGGGCTGGAGAAGGTAACAGAGATAGGGAAACAGGGATTTGTACAGGAGGATGAGAATTGTAGGGGCTGGAGGAGGTTACAGAGATAGGGAGGGAGGGGGTGAGGGAGGGATTTGAACAGGAGGATGAGAAATGTAGGGGCTGGAGGAGGTTACAGAGATAGGGAGGCAGGGAGAGAGAGAGGAATTTGAACAGGCTGATGGGAATTGTAGAGGCTGGAGGAGGTTACATAGATAGGGAGGGAGGGGGTGAGGGAGGGATTTGAACAGGAGGATGAGAATTGTAGGGGCTGGAGGAGGTTACAGAGATAGGGAGGGAGGGGGTGAGGGAGAGATTTGAACAGGAGGATGAGAATTGTAGGGGCTGGAGGAGGTTACAGAGATTGGGAGGGAGGGGATGAGGGAGGGATTTCAACAGGAGGATGAGAATTGTAGGGGCTGGAGGAGGTTACAGAGATAGGGAGGACGGGATTTGAACAGGAGGATGAGAATTGTAGGGGCTGGAGGGGGTTACAGTGATAGGGAGGGAGAGGGTGAGAGAGGGATTTCAGCAGGAGGATGAGAACTGTAGGGGCTGGAGGAGGTTACAGAGATAGGGAGGTAGGGGGTGGCGGAGGGATTTGAACAGGAGGATGAGAATTGTAGGGGCTTGAGGAGGTTACAGAAATAGGGAGGGAGGGGGTGAGGGAGGGATTTGTACAGGAGGATGAGAATTGTAGGGGCTGGAGGAGGTTACAGAGATAGGGAGGGAGGGGGTGAGGGAGGGATTTGAAGAGGAGGATGAGAATTGTAGGGGCTGGAGGAGTTTACAGAGATAGGGAGGGATGGGTTGAGGGATGGTTTTGAACAGGAGGATGAGAAATGTAGGGGCTGGAGGAGGTTACAGAGATAGGGAGGGAGGGGGTGAGGGAGGGATTTGAACAGGAGGATGAGAATTGTAGGGGCTGGAGGAGGTTACAAAGTTAGGGAGGGAGGGTTTGAGGGAGGGATTTGAACAGGAGGATGAGAATTGTAGCGGCTGGAGGATTTTACAGCGATAGGGAGGGAGGGGATGAAGGAGGGATTTGAACAGGAGGTTGACAAATGTTGGGGCTGGAGCAGGTTACAGAGATAGGGAGGGAGGGATTTGAACAGGAGGATGAGAATTGTAGGGGCTGGAGGAGGTTACAGAGATAGGGAGGGAGGGGGTGAGAGAGGGATTTCAGCAGGAGGATGAGAACTGTAGGGACTGGAGGAGTTTACAGAGATAGGGAGGGAGGGCTGAGGGAGGGATTTGAAGTGGAGGATGAGAATTGTACGGGCTGGAGGATGTTACAGAGATAGGGAGGGAGGGGGTGAGGGAGGGATTTGAAGAGGAGGATGAGAATTGTAGGGGCTGGAGGAGTTTACAGAGATAGGGAGGGATGGGTTGAGTGATGGTTTTGAACAGGAGGATGAGAAATGTAGGGGCTGGAGGAGGTTACAGAGATAGGGAGGGAGGGGGTGAGGGAGGGATTTGAACAGGAGGATGAGAATTGTAGGGGCTGGAGGAGGTTACAAAGTTAGGGAGGGAGGGTTTGAGGGAGGGATTTGAACAGGAGGATGAGAATTGTAGCGGCTGGAGGATTTTACAGCGATAGGGAGGGAGGGGATGAAGGAGAGATTTGAACAGGAGGTTGACAAATGTTGGGGCTGGAGCAGGTTACAGAGATAGGGAGGGAGGGATTTGAACAGGAGGATGAGAAATGTAGGGGCTGGAGGAGGTTACAGAGATAGGGAGGGAGGGGGTGAGGGAGGGATTTGAACAGGAGGATGAGAATTGTAGGGGCTGGAGGAGGTTATAGAGATAGGGAGGGAGGCGTGAGGGAGGGACTTGAGCAGGAGAATGAGACTTGTAGGGGCTGGAGAAGGTAACAGAGATAGGGAAACAGGGATTTGTACAGGAGGATGAGAATTGTAGGGGCTGGAGGAGGTTACAGAGATAGGGAGGGAGGGGGTGTGGGAGGGATTTGAACAGGAGGATGAGAAATGTAGGGGCTGGAGGAGGTTACAGAGATAGGGAGGGAGGGAGAGAGAGAGGAATTTGAACAGGCTGATGGGAATTGTAGAGGCTGGAGGAGGTTACATAGATAGGGAGGGAGGGGGTGAGGGAGGGATTTGAACAGGAGGATGAGAATTGTAGGGGCTGGAGGAGGTTACAGAGATAGGGAGGGAGGGGGTGAGGGAGAGATTTGAACAGGAGGATGAGAATTGTAGGGGCTGGAGGAGGTTACAGAGATTGGGAGGGAGGGGATGAGGGAGGGATTTCAACAGGAGGATGAGAATTGTAGGGGCTGGAGGAGGTTACAGAGATAGGGAGGACGGGATTTGAACAGGAGGATGAGAATTGTAGGGGCTGGAGGGGGTTACAGTGATAGGGAGGTAGAGGGTGAGAGAGGGATTTCAGCAGGAGGATGAGAACTGTAGGGGCTGGAGGAGGTTACAGAGATAGGGAGGTAGGGGGTGGCGGAGGGATTTGAACAGGAGGATGAGAATTGTAGGGCTTGGAGGAGGTTACAGAGATCGGGAGTGAGGGGGTGAGGGAGGGATTTGAACGGGAGGATGAGAATTGCAAGGGTTGGAGGAGGTTACAGAGATAGGGAGGTCGGTGTTGAGGGAGGGATTTGAACAGGAGGATGAGAATTGTAGGGACTGGAGGAGTTTACAGAGATAGGGAGGGAGGGGTGAGGGAGGGATTTGAAGTGGAGGATGAGAATTGTGGGGGCTGGAGGAGGTTACAAAGTTAGGGAGGGAGGGTTTGAGGGAGGGATTTGAACAGGAGGATGAGAATTGTAGCGGCTGGAGGATTTTACAGCGATAGGGAGGGAGGGGATGAAGGAGGGATTTGAACAGGAGGTTGACAAATGTTGGGGCTGGAGCAGGTTACAGAGATAGGGAGGGAGGGGGTGAGGGAGGGATTTGAACAGGAGGATGAGAATTGTAGGGACTGGAGGAGGTTACAGAGATAGGGAGGGAGGGGGTGAGGGAGGGATTTGAACAGGAGGATGAGAATTGTAGGGGCTGGAGGAGGTTACAGAGATAGGGAAGGAGGGGGTGAGGGAGGGATTTGAACAGGAGGATGAGAATTGTGGGTTATGGAGGCGGTTACAGAGATAGGGAAGGAGGGGGTGAGGGAAGGATTTGAACAGGCGGATGCGAATTGTAGGGTTTGGAGGAGATTAAAGAGATAGGGAGGGAGGCGTGAGGGAGGGACTTGAGCAGGAGAATGAGAATTGTAGGGGCTGGAGGAGGTTACAGAGATAGGGAGGGAGGCGGTGAGGGAGGGATTTGAACAGGAGGATGAGAATTGTAGGGGCTCGAGGAGGTTACAGAGATAGGGAGGGAGGGGGTGAGGGAGGGATTTGAACAGGAGGATGAGAAATGTAGGGGCTGGAGGAGGTCACAGAGATAGGGAGGGAAGGAGAGAGAGAGGAATTTGAACAGGCTGATGGGAATTGTAGGGGCTGGAGGAGGTTACAGAGATAGTGAGGGAGGGAGGGGATGAGGGAGGGATTTCAACAGGAGGATGAGAATTGTAGGGGCTGGAGGAGGTTACAGAGATAGGGAGGGAGGGGGTGAGAGAGGGATTTCAGCAGGAGGATGAGAACTGTAGGGACTGGAGGAGTTTACAGAGATAGGGAGGGAGGGCTGAGGGAGGGATTTGAAGTGGAGGATGAGAATTGTACGGGCTGGAGGAGGTTACAGAGATAGGGAGGGAGGGGGTGAGGGAGGGATTTGAACAGGAGGATGAGAATTGTAGGGACTGGAGGAGGTTACAGAGATAGGGAGGGAGGGGATGAGGGAGGGATTTCAACAGGAGGATGAGAATTGTAGGGGCTGGAGGAGGTTACAGAGATAGGGAGTGAGGGTGTGAGGGAGGGATTTGAACAGGAGGATGAGAGTTGTAGGGGCTGGAGGAGGTTACAGAGATAGGGAGGGAGGGGGTGAGGGAGGGATTTGAACAGGAGGATGAGAATTGTAGGGGCTGGAGGAGGTTACAGAGATAGGGAGGGAGAGTTTGAGGAAGAGATTTGAACAGGAGGATGAGAATTGTAGGGGCTGGAGGATGTTACAGAGATAGGGAGGGAGGGGGTGAGGGAGGGATTTGAACAGGAGGATGAGAATTGTAGGGGCTGGAGGAGGTAACAGAGATAGGGAGGGAGGGGGGTGAGGGAGGGATTTGAACAGGAGGATGAGAATTGTAGGGGCTGGAGGAGGTTACAGAAATAGGGAGGGAGGGGGTGAGGGAGGGATTTGAACAGGAGGATGAGAATTGTAGGGGCTGGAGGAGGTTACAGAGATAGGGAGGGAGGGGGTGAGGGAGGGATTTGAAGAGGAGGATGAGAATTGTAGGGGCTGGAGGAGTTTACAGAGATAGGGAGGGATGGGTTGAGGGATGGTTTTGAACAGGAGGATGAGAAATGTAGGGGCTGGAGGAGGTTACAGAGATAGGGAGGGAGGGGGTGAGGGAGGGATTTGAACAGGAAGATGAGAATTGTAGGGGTTGGAGGATGTTACAGAGATAGGGAGGGAGGGGGGTGAGGGAGGGATTTGAACAGGAGGATGAGAATTGTAGGGGCTGGAGGAGGTTACAAAGTTAGGGAGGGAGGGTTTGAGGGAGGGATTTGAACAGGAGGATGAGAATTGTAGCGGCTGGAGGATTTTACAGCGATAGGGAGGGAGGGGATGAAGGAGGGATTTGAACAGGAGGTTGACAAATGTTGGGGCTGGAGCAGGTTACAGAGATAGGGAGGGAGGGATTTGAACAGGAGGATGAGAATTGTAGGGGCTGGAGGAGGCTACAGAGATAGGGAGGGAGGGGGTGAGGGAGGGATTTGAACAGGAGGATGAGAATTGTAGGGGCTGGAGGAGGTTATAGAGATAGGGAGGGAGGCATGAGGGAGGGAGTTGAGCAGGAGAATGAGAATTGTAGGGGCTGGAGAAGGTAACAGAGATAGGGAAACAGGGATTTGTACAGGAGGATGAGAATTGTAGGGGCTGGAGGAGGTTACAGAGATAGGGAGGGAGGGGGGTGTGGGAGGGATTTGAACTGGAGGATGAGAAATGTAGGGGCTGGAGGAGGTTACAGAGATAGGGAGGGAGGGAGAGAGAGAGGAATTTGAACAGGCTGATGGGAATTGTAGAGGCTGGAGGAGGTTACATAGATAGGGAGGGAGGGGGTGAGGGAGGGATTTGAACAGGAGGATGAGAATTGTAGGGGCTGGAGGAGGTTACAGAGATAGGGAGGGAGGGGGTGAGGGAGGGATTTGAACAGGAGGATGAGAATTGTAGGGGCTGGAGGAGGTTACAGAGATAGAGGTGGAGGGGGTTAGAGAGGGATTTGTACAGGAGGATGAGAATTGTAGGGGCTGGAGGAGGTTACAGAGATCGGGAGTGAGGGGGTGAGGGAGGGATTTGAACGGGAGGATGAGAATTGCAAGGGTTGGAGGAGGTTACAGAGATAGGGAGGTCGGTGTTGAGGGAGGGATTTGAACAGGAGGATGAGAATTGTAGGGACTGGAGGAGTTTACAGAGATAGGGAGGGAGGGGGTGAGGGAGGGATTTGAAGTGGAGGATGAGAATTGTGGGGGCTGGCGGAGGTTACAAAGTTAGGGAGGGAGGGTTTGAGGGAGGGATTTGAACAGGAGGATGAGAATTGTAGCGGCTGGAGGATTTTACAGCGATAGGGAGGGAGGGGATGAAGGAGGGATTTGAACAGGAGGTTGACAAATGTTGGGGCTGAAGCAGGTTACAGAGATAGGGAGGGAGGGGGTGAGGGAGGGATTTGAACAGGAGGATGAGAATTGTAGGGACTGGAGGAGGTTACAGAGATAGGGAGGGAGGGGGTGAGGGAGGGATTTGAACAGGAGGATGAGAATTGTAGGGGCTGGAGGAGGTTACAGAGATAGGGAAGGAGGGGGTGAGGGAGGGATTTGAACAGGAGGATGAGAATTGTAGGGGCTGGAGGAGGTTACAGAGATAGGGAGGGAGGGAGGGGATGAGGGAGGGATTTCAACAGGAGGATGAGAATTGTAGGGGCTGGAGGAGGTTACAGAGATAGGGAGGGAGGGGGTGAGAGAGGGATTTCAGCAGGAGGATGAGAACTGTAGGGACTGGAGGAGTTTACAGAGATAGGGAGGGAGGGCTGAGGGAGGGATTTGAAGTGGAGGATGAGAATTGTACGGGCTGGAGGAGGTTACAGAGATAGGGAGGGAGGGGGTGGGGGAGGGATTTGAACAGGAGGATGAGAATTGTAGGGACTGGAGGAGGTTACAGAGATAGGGAGGGAGGGGATGAGGGAGGGATTTGAACAGGAGGATGAGAATTGTAGGGGCTGGAGGAGGTTACAGAGATAGGGAGTCAGGGGGTGAGGGAGGGATTTGAACAGGAGGATGAGAGTTGTAGGGGCTGGAGGAGGTTACAGAGATAGGGAGGGAGGGGGTGAGGGAGGGATTTGAACAGGAGGATGAGAATTGTAGGGGCTGGAGGAGGTTACAGAGATAGGGAGGGAGAGTTTGAGGAAGAGATTTGAACAGGAGGATGAGAATTGTAGGGGCTGGAGGATGTTACAGAGATAGGGAGGGAGGGGGTGAGGGAGGGATTTGAACAGGAGGATGAGAATTGTAGGGGCTGGAGGAGGTAACAGAGATAGGGAGGGAGGGGGTGAGGGAGGGATTTGAACAGGAGGATGAGAATTGTAGGGGCTGGAGGAGTTTACAGAAATAGGGAGGGAGGGGGTGAGGGAAGGATTTGAACAGGAGGATGAGAATTGTAGGGGCTGGAGGAGGTTACAGAGATAGGGAGGGAGGGGGTGAGGGAGGGATTTGAAGAGGAGGATGAGAATTGTAGGGGCTGGAGGAGTTTACAGAGATAGGGAGGGATGGGTTGAGGGATGGTTTTGAACAGGAGGATGAGAAATGTTGGGGCTGGAGGAGGTTACAGAGATAGGGAGGGAGGGGGGTGAGGGAGGGATTTGAACAGGAGGATGAGAATTGTAGGGGCTGGAGGAGGTTACAAAGTTAGGGAGGGAGGGTTTGAGGGAGGGATTTGAACAGGAGGATGAGAATTGTAGCGGCTGGAGGATTTTACAGCGATAGGGAGGGAGGGGATGAAGGAGGGATTTGAACAGGAGGTTGACAAATGTTGGGGCTGGAGCAGGTTACAGAGATAGGGAGGGAGGGATTTGAACAGGAGGATGCGAATTGTAGGGGCTGGAGGAGGTTACAGAGATAGGGAGGGAGGGGGTGAGGGAGGGATTTGAACAGGAGGATGAGAATTGTAGGGGCTGGAGGAGGTTATAGAGATAGGGAGGGAGGCGTGAGGGAGGGACTTGAGCAGGAGAATGAGAATTGTAGGGGCTGGAGAAGGTAACAGAGATAGGGAAACAGGGATTTGTACAGGAGGATGAGAATTGTAGGGGCTGGAGGAGGTTACAGAGATAGGGAGGGAGGGGGTGTGGGAGGGATTTGAACAGGAGGATGAGAATTGTAGGGGCTGGAGGAGGTTACAGAGATAGGGAGGGAGGGGGTGAGGGAGGGATTTGAACAGGAGGATGAGAATTGTAGGGGCTGGAGGAGGTTATAGAGATAGGGAGGGAGGCGTGAGGGAGGGACTTGAGCAGGAGAATGAGAATTGTAGGGGCTGGAGAAGGTAACAGAGATAGGGAAACAGGGATTTGTACAGGAGGATGAGAATGGTAGGGGCTGGAGGAGGTTACAGAGATAGGGAGGGAGGGGGGTGTGGGAGGGATTTGAACAGGAGGATGAGAAATGTAGGGGCTGGAGGAGGTTACAGAGATAGGGAGGGAGGGAGAGAGAGAGGAATTTGAACAGGCTGATGGGAATTGTAGAGGCTGGAGGAGGTTACAGAGATAGGGAGGGAGGGGGTGAGGGAGGGATTTGAACAGGAGGATGAGAATTGTAGGGGCTGGAGGAGGTTACAGAGATAGGGAGGGAGGGGGGTGAGGGAGAGATTTGAACAGGAGGATGAGAATTGTAGGGGCTGGAGGAGGTTACAGAGATTGGGAGGGAGGGGATGAGGGAGGGATTTCAACAGGAGGATGAGAATTGTAGGGGCTGGAGGAGGTTACAGAGATAGGGAGGACGGGATTTGAACAGGAGGATGAGAATTGTAGGGGCTGGAGGGGGTTACAGTGATAGGGAGGGAGAGGGTGAGGGAGGGATTTGAACAGGAGGATGAGAATTGTAGGGGCTGGAGGAGGTTACAGAGATAGGGAAGGAGGGGGTGAGAGAGGGATTTGTACAGGAGGATGAGAATTGTAGGGGCTGGAGGAGGTTACAGAGATCGGGAGTGAGGGGGTGAGGGAGGGATTTGAACAGGAGGATGAGAATTGTAGGGGCTGGAGGAGGTTACAGAGATAGGGAAGGAGGGGGTGAGGGAGGGATTTGAACAGGAGGATGAGAATTGTAGGGGCTGGAGGAGGTTACAGAGATAGGGAGGGAGGGAGGGGATGAGGGAGGGATTTCAACAGGAGGATGAGAATTGAAGGGGCTGGAGGAGGTTACAGAGATAGGGAGGGAGGGGGTGAGAGAGGGATTTCAGCAGGAGGATGAGAACTGTAGGGACTGGAGGAGTTTACAGAGATAGGGAGGGAGGGCTGAGGGAGGGATTTGAAGTGGAGGATGAGAATTGAACGGGCTGGAGGAGGTAACAGAGATAGGGAGGGAGGGGTTGAGGGAGGGATTTGAACAGGAGGATGAGAATTGTAGGGGCTGGAGGAGTTTACAGAAATAGGGAGGGAGGGGGTGAGGGAGGGATTTGAACAGGAGGATGAGAATTGTAGGGGCTGGAGGAGGTTACAGAGATAGGGATGGAGGGGGTGAGGGAGGGATTTGAAGAGGAGGATGAGAATTGTAGGGGCTGGAGGAGTTTACAGAGATAGGGAGGGATGGGTTGAGGGATGGTTTTGAACAGGAGGATGAGAAATGTTGGGGCTGGAGGAGGTTACAGAGATAGGGAGGGAGGGGGTGAGGGAGGGATTTGAACAGGAGGATGAGAATTGTAGGGGCTGGAGGAGGTTACAAAGTTAGGGAGGGAGGGTTTGAGGGAGGGATTTGAACAGGAGGATGAGAATTGTAGCGGCTGGAGGATTTTACAGCGATAGGGAGGGAGGGGATGAAGGAGGGATTTGAACAGGAGGTTGACAAATGTTGGGGCTGGAGCAGGTTACAGAGATAGGGAGGGAGGGATTTGAACAGGAGGATGAGAATTGTAGGGGCTGGAGGAGGTTACAGAGATAGGGAGGGAGGGGGTGAGGGAGGGATTTGAACAGGAGGATGAGAATTGTAGGGGCTGGAGGAGGTTATAGAGATAGGGAGGGAGGCGTGAGGGAGGGACTTGAGCAGGAGAATGAGAATTGTAGGGGCTGGAGAAGGTAACAGAGATAGGGAAACAGGGATTTGTACAGGAGGATGAGAATGGTACGGGCTGGAGGAGGTTACAGAGATAGGGAGGGAGGGGGTGTGGGAGGGATTTGAACAGGAGGATGAGAAATGTAGGGGCTGGAGGAGGTTACAGAGATAGGGAGGGAGGGAGAGAGAGAGGAATTTGAACAGGCTGATGGGAATTGTAGAGGCTGGAGGAGGTTACATAGATAGGGAGGGAGGGGGTGAGGGAGGGATTTGAACAGGAGGATGAGAATTGTAGGGGCTGGAGGAGGTTACAGAGATAGGGAGGGAGGGGGTGAGGGAGAGATTTGAACAGGAGGATGAGAATTGTAGGGGCTGGAGGAGGTTACAGAGATTGGGAGGGAGGGGATGAGGGAGGGATTTCAACAGGAGGATGAGAATTGTAGGGGCTGGAGGAGGTTACAGAGATCGGGAGTGAGGGGGTGAGGGAGGGATTTGAACAGGAGGATGAGAATTGTAGGGGCTGGAGGAGGTTACAGAGATAGGGAAGGAGGGGGTGAGGGAGGGATTTGAACAGGAGGATGAGAATTGTAGGGGCTGGAGGAGGTTACAGAGATAGGGAGGGAGGGAGGGGATGAGGGAGGGATTTCAACAGGAGGATGAGAATTGTAGGGGCTGGAGGAGGTTACAGAGATAGGGAGGGAGGGGGGTGAGAGAGGGATTTCAGCAGGAGGATGAGAACTGTAGGGACTGGAGGAGTTTACAGAGATAGGGAGGGAGGGCTGAGGGAGGGATTTGAAGTGGAGGATGAGAATTGAACGGGCTGGAGGAGGTTACAGAGATAGGGAGGGAGGGGGTGGGGGAGGGATTTGAACAGGAGGATGAGAATTGTAGGGACTGGAGGAGGTTACAGAGATAGGGAGGGAGGGGATGAGGGAGGGATTTGAACAGGAGGATGAGAATTGTAGGGGCTGGAGGAGGTTACAGAGATAGGGAGTGAGGGGGTGAGGGAGGGATTTGAACAGGAGGATGAGAGTTGTAGGGGCTGGAGGAGGTTACAGAGATAGGGAGGGAGGGGGTGAGGGAGGGATTTGAACAGGAGGATGAGAATTGTAGGGGCTGGAGGAGGTTACAGAGATAGGGAGGGAGAGTTTGAGGAAGAGATTTGATCAGGAGGATGAGAATTGTAGGGGCTGGAGGATGTTACAGAGATAGGGAGGGAGGGGGTGAGGGAGGGATTTGAACAGGAGGATGAGAATTGTAGGGGCTGGAGGAAGGTAACAGAGATAGGGAGGGAGGGGTTGAGGGAGGGATTTGAACAGGAGGATGAGAATTGTAGGGGCTGGAGGAGTTTACAGAAATAGGGAGGGAGGGGGTGAGGGAGGGATTTGAACAGGAGGATGAGAATTGTAGGGGCTGGAGGAGGTTACAGAGATAGGGAGGGAGGGGGTGAGGGAGGGATTTGAAGAGGAGGATGAGAATTGTAGGGGCTGGAGGAGTTTACAGAGATAGGGAGGGATGGGTTGAGGGATGGTTTTGAACAGGAGGATGAGAAATGTTGGGGCTGGAGGAGGTTACAGAGATAGGGAGGGAGGGGGTGAGGGAGGGATTTGAACAGGAGGATGAGAATTGTAGGGGCTGGAGGAGGTTACAAAGTTAGGGAGGGAGGGTTTGAGGGAGGGATTTGAACAGGAGGATGAGAATTGTAGCGGCTGGAGGATTTTACAGCGATAGGGAGGGAGGGGATGAAGGAGGGATTTGAACAGGAGGTTGACAAATGTTGGGGCTGGAGCAGGTTACAGAGATAGGGAGGGAGGGATTTGAACAGGAGGATGAGAATTGTAGGGGCTGGAGGAGGTTACAGAGATAGGGAGGGAGGGGGTGAGGGAGGGATTTGAACAGGAGGATGAGAATTGTAGGGGCTGGAGGAGGTTATAGAGATAGGGAGGGAGGCGTGAGGGAGGGACTTGAGCAGGAGAATGAGAATTGTAGGGGCTGGAGAAGGTAACAGAGATAGGGAAACAGGGATTTGTACAGGAGGCTGAGAATTGTAGGGGCTGGAGGAGGTTACAGAGATAGGGAGGGAGGGAGAGAGAGAGGAATTTGAACAGGCTGATGGGAATTGTAGAGGCTGGAGGAGGTTACATAGATAGGGAGGGAGGGGGTGAGGGAGGGATTTGAACAGGAGGATGAGAATTGTAGGGGCTGGAGGAGGTTACAGAGATAGGGAGGGAGGGGGTGAGGGAGAGATTTGAACAGGAGGATGAGAATTGTAGGGGCTGGAGGAGGTTACAGAGATTGGGAGGGAGGGGATGAGGGAGGGATTTCAACAGGAGGATGAGAATTGTAGGGGCTGGAGGAGGTTACAGAGATAGGGAGGACGGGATTTGAACAGGAGGATGAGAATTGTAGGGGCTGGAGGGCGTTACAGTGATAGGGAGGGAGAGGGTGAGAGAGGGATTTCAGCAGGAGGATGAGAACTGTAGGGGCTGGAGGAGGTTACAGAGATAGAGGTGGAGGGGGGTGAGAGAGGGATTTGTACAGGAGGATGAGAATTGTAGGGGCTGGAGGAGGTTACAGAGATCGGGAGTGAGGGGGTGAGGGAGGGATTTGAACGGGAGGATGAGAATTGCAAGGGTTGGAGGAGGTTACAGAGATAGGGAGGTCGGTGTTGAGGGAGGGATTTGAACAGGAGGATGAGAATTGTAGGGACTGGAGGAGTTTACAGAGATAGGGAGGGAGGGGTGAGGGAGGGATTTGAAGTGGAGGATGAGAATTGTAGGGGCTGGAGGAGGTTACAGAGATAGGGAGGACGGGATTTGAACAGGAGGATGAGAATTGTAGGGGCTGGAGGGTGTTACAGTGATAGGGAGTGAGAGGGTGAGAGAGGGATTTCAGCAGGAGGATGAGAACTGTAGGGGCTGGAGGAGGTTACAGAGATAGGGAGGTAGGGGGTGAGGGAGGGATTTGAACAGGAGGATGAGAATTGTAGGGGCTGGAGGAGGTTACAGAGATAGAGGTGGAGGGGGTGAGAGAGGGATTTGTACAGGAGGATGAGAATTGTAGGGGCTGGAGGAGGTTACAGAGATCGGGAGTGAGGGGGTGAGGGAGGGATTTGAACAGGAGGATGAGAATTGTAGGGGCTGGAGGAGGTTACAGAGATAGGGAAGGAGGGGGTGAGGGAGGGATTTGAACAGGAGGATGAGAATTGTAGGGGCTGGAGGAGGTTACAGAGATAGGGAGGGAGGGAGGGGATGAGGGAGGGATTTCAACAGGAGGATGAGAATTGTAGGGGCTGGAGGAGGTTACAGAGATAGGGAGGGAGGGGGTGAGAGAGGGATTTCAGCAGGAGGATGAGAACTGTAGGGACTGGAGGAGTTTACAGAGATAGGGAGGGAGGGCTGAGGGAGGGATTTGAAGTGGAGGATGAGAATTGAACGGGCTGGAGGAGGTTACAGAGATAGGGAGGGAGGGGGTGGGGGAGGGATTTGAACAGGAGGATGAGAATTGTAGGGACTGGAGGAGGTTACAGAGATAGGGAGGGAGGGGATGAGGGAGGGATTTGAACAGGAGGATGAGAATTGTAGGGGCTGGAGGAGGTTACAGAGATAGGGAGTGAGGGGGTGAGGGAGGGATTTGAACAGGAGGATGAGAGTTGTAGGGGCTGGAGGAGGTTACAGAGATAGGGAGGGAGGGGGGTGAGGGAGGGATTTGAAGTGGAGGATGAGAATTGAACGGGCTGGAGGAGGTTACAGAGATAGGGAGGGAGGGGGTGAGGGAGGGATTTGAACAGGAGGATGAGAATTGTAGGGGCTGGAGGAGGTTACAGAGATAGGGAGGGAGAGTTTGAGGAAGAGATTTGAACAGGAGGATGAGAATTGTAGGGGCTGGAGGATGTTACAGAGATAGGGAGGGAGGGGGTGAGGGAGGGATTTGAACAGGAGGATGAGAATTGTAGGGGCTGGAGGAGGTAACAGAGATAGGGAGGGAGGGGTTGAGGGAGGGATTTGAACAGGAGGATGAGAATTGTAGGGGCTGGAGGAGTTTACAGAAATAGGGAGGGAGGGGGTGAGGGAGGGATTTGAACAGGAGGATGAGAATTGTAGGGGCTGGAGGAGGTTACAGAGATAGGGAGGGAGGGGGTGAGGGAGGGATTTGAAGAGGAGGATGAGAATTGTAGGGGCTGGAGGAGTTTACAGAGATAGGGAGGGATGGGTTGAGGGATGGTTTTGAACAGGAGGATGAGAAATGTTGGGGCTGGAGGAGGTTACAGAGATAGGGAGGGAGGGGGTGAGGGAGGGATTTGAACAGGAGGATGAGAATTGTAGGGGCTGGAGGAGGTTACAAAGTTAGGGAGGGAGGGTTTGAGGGAGGGATTTGAACAGGAGGATGAGAATTGTAGCGGCTGGAGGATTTTACAGCGATAGGGAGGGAGGGGATGAAGGAGGGATTTGAACAGGAGGTTGACAAATGTTGGGGCTGGAGCAGGTTACAGAGATAGGGAGGGAGGGATTTGAACAGGAGGATGAGAATTGTAGGGGCTGGAGGAGGTTACAGAGATAGGGAGGGAGGGGGTGAGGGAGGGATTTGAACAGGAGGATGAGAATTGTAGGGGCTGGAGGAGGTTATAGAGATAGGGAGGGAGGCGTGAGGGAGGGACTTGAGCAGGAGAATGAGAATTGTAGGGGCTGGAGAAGGTAACAGAGATAGGGAAACAGGGATTTGTACAGGAGGATGAGAATGGTAGGGGCTGGAGGAGGTTACAGAGATAGGGAGGGAGGGGGTGTGGGAGGGATTTGAACAGGAGGATGAGAAATGTAGGGGCTGGAGGAGGTTACAGAGATAGGGAGGGAGGGAGAGAGAGAGGAATTTGAACAGGCTGATGGGAATTGTAGAGGCTGGAGGAGGTTACATAGATAGGGAGGGAGGGGGTGAGGGAGGGATTTGAACAGGAGGATGAGAATTGTAGGGGCTGGAGGAGGTTACAGAGATAGGGAGGGAGGGGGTGAGGGAGAGATTTGAACAGGAGGATGAGAATTGTAGGGGCTGGAGGAGGTTACAGAGATTGGGAGGGAGGGGATGAGGGAGGGATTTCAACAGGAGGATGAGAATTGTAGGGGCTGGAGGAGGTTACAGAGATAGGGAGGACGGGATTTGAACAGGAGGATGAGAATTGTAGGGGCTGGAGGGGGTTACAGTGATAGGGAGGGAGAGGGTGAGAGAGGGATTTCAGCAGGAGGATGAGAACTGTAGGGGCTGGAGGAGGTTACAGAGATAGGGAGGTAGGGGGTGAGGGAGGGATTTGAACAGGAGGATGAGAATTGTAGGGGCTGGAGGAGGTTACAGAGATAGAGGTGGAGGGGGTGAGAGAGGGATTTGTACAGGAGGATGAGAATTGTAGGGGCTGGAGGAGGTTACAGAGATCGGGAGTGAGGGGGTGAGGGAGGGATTTGAACGGGAGGATGAGAATTGCAAGGGTTGGAGGAGGTTACAGAGATAGGGAGGTCGGTGTTGAGGGAGGGATTTGAACAGGAGGATGAGAATTGTAGGGACTGGAGGAGTTTACAGAGATAGGGAGGGAGGGGTGAGGGAGGGATTTGAAGTGGAGGATGAGAATTGTGGGGGCTGGAGGAGGTTCCAAAGTTAGGGAGGGAGGGTTTGAGGGAGGGATTTGAACAGGAGGATGAGAATTGTAGCGGCTGGAGGATTTTACAGCGATAGGGAGGGAGGGGATGAAGGAGGGATTTGAACAGGAGGTTGACAAATGTTGGGGCTGGAGCAGGTTACAGAGATAGGGAGGGAGGGGGTGAGGGAGGGATTTGAACAGGAGGATGAGAATTGTAGGGACTGGAGGAGGTTACAGAGATAGGGAGGGAGGGGGTGAGGGAGGGATTTGAACAGGAGAATGAGAATTGTGGGTTATGGAGGCGGTTACAGAGATAGGGAAGGAGGGGGTGAGGGAAGGATTTGAACAGGCGGATGCGAATTGTAGGGTTTGGAGGAGATTAAAGAGATAGGGAGGGAGGCGTGAGGGAGGGACTTGAGCAGGAGAATGAGAATTGTAGGGGCTGGAGGAGGTTACAGAGATAGGGAGGGAGGGGGTGAGGGAGGGATTTGAACAGGAGGATGAGAATTGTAGGGGCTCGAGGAGGTTACAGAGATAGGGAGGGAGGGGGTGAGGGAGGGATTTGAACAGGAGGATGAGAAATGTAGGGGCTGGAGGAGGTTACAGAGATAGGGAGGGAAGGAGAGAGAGAGGAATTTGAACAGGCTGATGGGAATTGTAGGGGCTGGAGGAGGTTACAGAGATAGGGAGGGAGGGAGGGGATGAGGGAGGGATTTCAACAGGAGGATGAGAATTGTAGGGGCTGGAGGAGGTTACAGAGATAGGGAGGGAGGGGGTGAGAGAGGGATTTCAGCAGGAGGATGAGAACTGTAGGGACTGGAGGAGTTTACAGAGATAGGGAGGGAGGCCTGAGGGAGGGATTTGAAGTGGAGGATGAGAATTGTACGGGCTGGAGGAGGTTACAGAGATAGGGAGGGAGGGGGTGAGGGAGGGATTTGAACAGGAGGATGAGAATTGTAGGGACTGGAGGAGGTTACAGAGATAGGGAGGGAGGGGATGAGGGAGGGATTTGAACAGGAGGATGAGAATTGTAGGGGCTGGAGGAGGTTACAGAGATAGGGAGTGAGGGGGTGAGGGAGGGATTTGAACAGGAGGATGAGAGTTGTAGGGGCTGGAGGAGGTTACAGAGATAGGGAGGGAGGGCGTGAGGGAGGGATTTGAACAGGAGGATGAGAATTGTAGGGGCTGGAGGAGGTTACAGAGATAGGGAGGGAGAGTTTGAGGAAGAGATTTGAACAGGAGGATGAGAATTGTAGGGGCTGGAGGATGTTACAGAGATAGGGAGGGAGGGGGTGAGGGAGGGATTTGAACAGGAGGATGAGAATTGTAGGGGCTGGAGGAGGTAACAGAGATAGGGAGGGAGGGGGTGAGGGAGGGATTTGAACAGGAGGATGAGAATTGTAGCGGCTGGAGGTTACAGAGATAGGGAGGGAGGGGGTGAGTGAGGGATTTGAACAGGAGGATGAGAATTGTAGGGGTTGGAGGACGTTACAGAGATAGGGAGGGAGGGCTTGAAGGAGGTGATTTGAACAGGAGGATGAGAATGGTAGGGGCTGGAGGAGGTTACAGAGATAGGGAGGGAGGGAGGGAGGGGTTGTGGGAGGGAGGTGAACAGGAGGAGGAGAGTTTGGAAATCGAGGAGTTGCCGGACCGGGAGCCGGTGTGGGGTCAGCGAGCGCGGGGACGAAGGCTTCGACAGCCGACCAGCTGAGACACGGGCGGAGCTGGCGATGGCGGGGGTGGAGACGGGGGGGGGGGCATGTGGGGGGGGGTCTCAGTCCCTGGGCCTGAATCACGACCTCAATTCCCGCCTCTGGTCGGTTTACGGCCCTCACCGACTGCGTGGGCGCTTCACCGCTGTTCATCCGGTAACCAAAGCGGGGATCCCCCGATCTCTGCGGAGAACATCGACACCCCCATTGTTTACCATAGGTCGGACTGACGCCAGCGCCCGGTGAGGAGCAGAGATCACCAACCCCTTCGCATTTTTGCCATGGTGTTCCGGAACATTCTGCTCGGCGTGGACGTGCTTCCCAGCCCTGACCCAACCTCCACGTTATCCCGGCCCCTCGCCGCTTTGTGCATCTCGATCCAACCTCCCCTCGCCCTCCTCTGGTCCGAGGAGGACAGACCCAGCCTATGGCCAACATAGAGCGGAAAATGCCGGAAGCAATCAGCGGGTCTGGCAGCGCCGGAGGAGGAGTAGGAGCAGGAGGAGGAGCAGGAGGAGGAGAAGACGGGAGTCTAAGCTTTCGAGCCCGTAGGGCTCCTCCTCTCCTCCTTCGGAGCTCCTGAGGGAAGAGTCGGGCGGGCCGGAAGTGTCAGCTCTCCGCCTGCCTCCCCACGGGCGCCGGGTCTTTCCAGCACTTTCCGTTTTTGTTCCCCGATCTCCAGCGTCCGCGCTGTTTCGCCTCGATCCCGCCTTTGCTCGCAGCCACAACTTTTCCAGTCCTGGGTGGCAACATCCTTGTAAATCTCCTCTTGCCCCCCCCCCCAACCCCCCATCTCTGGCGCCATCACATCCTTTCTGTCATGAGCTCGGGAGGAGCGAATGTTTTCTCTCTCCGAGGGCCGCGAGTCTTTGGTGCTCTCTTCCACAAAAGGTGGCGGACGCAGAGTCTTTGAACATCTTTCAGGCAGAGCTGGGCCGGTTCTCGACAAGCCAGGGGGTGAAAGGTTATCGGTGGGGGGGGGGGGCAGGAAGGTGGGGTTGAGGTGATGGACCTTTACAGCACAGCAGGAGGCCCTTCAGCCCCATCGTGTGCGCAGCAGTCAACAAAGACCAGGCCACGCTAACCCCATTCCCCAGCCCTCGGCCCATGGCCCTGGGAGGTTAGAGCAACGCAAGGTACCGTCTGAATGTTTCTTCAATGTTAGGAGAGTTCCTGACTCAACCACCCTTTCAGGCAGTGGGTTCCAGACTCCCACCACCCTCTTCTCCCCAACTCCCCTCTTACCCTTCTACCCCCTTACCTTCAATCTACGCCCCCCTGGTTATTGACCCCTCTACTCATGGATAAAGTCCCTTCCTGTCCATTCTATCTGTGCCCCTCGTAATCCTACACACCTCTAACAGGTCCCCTCTCAACCCCTCGCTGCTCCAAGGGAAACAACCCCAGCCGATCCACTCTTTCCTCATAGCTCAGACCCTCCAGCCCAGGCAGCATCCTGGTGAATCTCCTCTGCACCCTCTCCAGTACAATCACGTCCTTCCTATACTATGGTGACCAGAACTGCACACAGTACTAGAGTTGTGGCCTAACCAGGGTTTAATACCGTTCCGACATAACCTCCCTGCTCTTGTGATCTACGTCTCGGCTACTAAAGGCAAGTATCCCATATGCCTTCTCAACCACCTGATCGAGCTGCCCTGCTACCCTTCAGGGATCGGTGGATTATGCACACCAAGGTCCCTCCGATCTTCAGTACTTTCCAGGCTCCTACCATTCATAGTGTCATCCCTTGCCTTGTTAGCCCTCCCTCACGCTTTTCCGGGTTGAATTCCATTTGCCACTGCTCTGCCCACCTGACCCGTCCGTTGATACCTTCCTGCAGTTTACGGCGACCCTCCCCACTATTTACCACCCCACCAATTTTTGTGTCATCTGCAAACTACTCGATCATACTCCCTAAATTTAAGTCCAAATCATTTACGTACACCACAAAAGCCTTGCCGAAGTCCATGCGGACCGCATCAGATGCATTACCCTCATCAACACTCCTGGTTCCCTCCTCAAAACGAAATTCAATCAAATCTGTCAAACACAACATTCCCTTAACAAATCCCACGCCGACTATCCCTGATTAATCCGTGTCTCTCCAAGTGCGGATATGTTCGGTCCCTCAGAATCCTTTCTCGTAACTTCCCCACCACCGAGGTAAGACTGAGTGGTCTGTTGTTTCCTGGTCCGTCCCTTCCTCCCTTTATTAATAGCAGTCCTCAAGCCCCCCCTGGCACCTCACCAGAGAGGGTATGAAAATTACTGCCGGGGTCCCCTGATATCTCTTCCCTTGCCTCCCCTCAACAGCCCGGGACTCATCTCACCCGGGTCTGCGGATTTATCCACTTATAAGGCCGTTAAACCCTCTCGTACCCTCCTTCCTCTCTCCATATGTTAATTTCCTCTAATGTTTCGCAGTCCTCCACCCTGATGACTCCACCCCGCGTCATCCTTTTCCACATGCAGGCCGACGCAAAGTACTCATTGAGGACTGCACCCACGTCTTCCAGGTCCGCACACACATTACCTCTATGGTCCCCTAACTGGCCCTCCTCTTTCCCTCGTTATTCTCTTGCTCTTTATATATTTAAGAAAAACTCCTTCGGGTTTTCTGTTATTCTACCCACCAACGCTTGCTCATGCTGTCTCTTAGCTTTCAGAATTTCCTTTTGAAGTTCCCCCACTGCACTTTTTATACTCCTCCAGGGGCTCTGCTGTGTTGAGCCCTCGGTATCTGCCATAAGTTTCTCTTTAATTCTCAATCCGAACCGTTATGTTCCCTGGGCTTGGTTCCGCGCCCCCCCCCCCCCCCCCCACATCCACTACCCCCCCCTCCCCCCACACCACTCGCCCCCCCCCGCCCTCCCCACTCCCCCCTCCCCCCAAACCCCACCCACTCCCCACCCCTCCCCCACCACTCCCCACCCCCGCCCCCCCCTCCTCCCCCCACCCCTCCCCCCCACCTCCCTCCTCTCCCGACCCCCCTCCTCCCCCCCCGACACCCCTCCCCCCGCCCCCTCCTCCCCCCCCGCCCCCTGCCCCCTCCTCTCCCCCCCCGACCCCCCCTCCTCCCCACCTCCCCTCCTCTCCCCCCCGCCCCCTCCTCCCCCCTTCATCCCCACCTCCCCTCCTCTCCCCCCCCGCTCCCTACTTCCCCCCCGCCCCCCCCTCCCTCCTCTCCCCCCCGCCCCCCCTCCTCCTCTCCCCCCGACCCCCTCCTCCTCTCCCCCCCGACCCCCTCTTCCCCCTCCTCTCCCCCCCCGACCCCCCTCCTCCCCCCCCCCTCCTCTCCCCCCCCTCCTCCCCACCTCCCCTCCTCTCCCCCCCCGACCCCCTCCTCCCCCCCAGCCCCCTCCTCTCCCCCCCCTCCTCCCCACCTCCCCTCCTCTCCCCCCCCGCTCCCTACTCCCCCCCGCCCCCCCTCCTCCCCCCCAGCCCCCTCCTCTCCCCCCCTCCTCCCCACCTCCCCTCCTCTCCCCCCCCCGCTCCCTACTCCCCCCCGCCCCCCCTCCTCCTCCTCCCCCTCCTCCTCTCCCCCCCCGCCCCCTCCCTCCTCCCCCCCTTCACCACCCTCCCCCTCCTCCTCCCCCCCCTTCACCACCCTCCCCCTCCTCCTCCCCCCCTTCACCACCTTCCCCCTCCTCCTCCCCCCCCTTCACCACCCTCCCCCTCCTCCTCCCCCCCCTTCACCACCTTCCCCCTCCTCCTCCCCCCCCCTTCACCACCCTCCCCCTCCTCCTCCTCCCCCCCCTTCACCACCCTCCCCCCCTCCTCCTCCTCCCCCCCCTTCACCACCCTCCTCCCCCCGCCCTTTTTCTTGACGGGAATATATTTGCCCTGTACTCTCGCTATTTCCTCC